>JAYXIM010028684.1:0-14340 GCA_037575425.1 Anastrepha fraterculus
GAACTGCTATGAGAAAATGATCAACCATCATTAAAGGTTGAATGTCTAAACTTAATTATACTCATATTTATTTGCTTCTAGCAACTCTTCAATAATTGAAATTATCTCGTTTTAATGGTTATTATGACCGGCACAATTTGAAGATATAAGCAATCTCAATCTATCCACTAACTCATTAGGATTATCCCAATAGCGAAAACTATGTTTTCGATATGTGGTTGATTTCAATAAACCTCTTCTCCTCATGAGTGAGTTTGGAATATAATTGAACAACTTCTTGGTGATGTACCGATATTTAAACGATTTTGTTCCCTTAATTTGACTATTTGGGTTAAAGTTACGTTTGTATCTAATAAAACTTGTCTATAAGTCTGTAAGTCATTCTTTTTATAATTCTGTGGTTTTATATGAAATATTAACTCAAAAAGACCCGGTGTCATTTTCTATTTTTCATTCCTAATCTGTTTACCATAGTATGTATCAAACACTTTAAAATCTTTAAGCAATTTTATATTTTGTAATATTGCATTTATTGTGGGAGTAATCGCTGGAGTAACTTAACCCGTTTGTAGTCTTCATTTAGTTGGTTTTTGCTTTGACGTTTTACACTTTTATGTTTTTCTCACAGGTCATAATATTCCCCAATTCTTCTAAAAATATCCGGATCAGTTAGGGAAGTATTACCCTTATCCATTTCAGATTGATTTTGGTTTGTCGGAATTATCATCCTTTTACTTTGGGCAGCCCCGTTTAGCAATTTATCATCATTTGGCATATTTGAAAAATATAGAGCTGGTATTTCACAATTGTATACAAACATCTAATATATATATATATATATATATATGTATAGAGGCGCGTACACCCTGGTTGGGTGTTTGACATATGTAGCTCCTTCTCCTATTTCTGGCATGCGTCTTGATGTTGTTCCACAAATTGATGGACCTACAGGCAAAAAGCTAGGTACCGTGAGAGACATAAGACAGACTTGGGGATAAACGCCGATAAAAGGGATATGATGCTTTTTACTAGAAGGTACAAGATCCCGAATTGGCACCCCCGAAGCTAAACGGTATAGATTCTATTGCTACTTTTTTCAAAAAATAGTTATAATATAATAAAACTACAATAGTATTTTGTATGAATTTTATTTATATTTATATTTGTACGTAATGTGTATAATAATTTTAAAATTTAATTTATAATGATTGAAAAGTATCAGATCTTTGCGAGCCCCTTCCAGTAGTCTCGCGACCCCCCTGGGGGTCGCGACCTACAGTTTAAGAAGCCCTGGTATAGAACTGACTCTTAAAGAAAACGCAAAGACCCCAAACTATCATGGAAGCACAATATATTGGAGAGGAAGAAAAAGGCCAGTAACGCACTATATGCATGTAAAATAATGCTGGGAGTTACGTGGGGTCTATCTCCTTCAACAACGTATTGGTGGTACTCAGCTATATTAAAGCCAATATTACTCTAGTGCGGTGGACTGCATTAAGAAAAACTACACACAAAACACCTATGGAAAGCATTCAACGAAATGGTGTGCTCTACACTACAGGGGCAATTAAAACTACTCCTACGGCACCACTTCAAAGAACACTCAGCCTACCACCGATTGACATTGCGACAGAAGGTTTAGCAGTTAGATCTGCCGCAGGGGTGTAGGGCAGATCGCCTCCGCGTGGTGCACCCTGGGTAGCGCTAAATGATCTGCGGCCTCAACGGCCTTCTGAACGATGACGACCCCCCTCGCTTTTTTTCGGATTTGGACAAATTCTTTTTGATACTACTCTTTCAACTTTTTCTGACCCCTGTGCTGGTAGTCGCGGCATTCTGTCACCTGAGTATGCTGAGGTGAAACTCAGCAGAAATGGCTGATGGGCTAATGACGTGACTACCCCCGTCCCGTTAAAACCCTGGCAGGCCTCGGAGTACGTTCCAAACCCGTAGCCATTGAGTTGGCGGTGTAGGTGCAGTTGAGATGACTCCCGTCTTTGTGTCCGGTCTGGCTCTGAACGCATGCCCCATAAGGACATGCGTCAACCCTCGCATGGCCTCCCTGCTACGGCACATACAACCATGGGACCATTTAAGGACAACTACACACTACGGGTTTGGATAGCGGCTTCGAGTGGGGACCCAACAACAACAACAATGAACAATAACAAAAACACAACAGCAACATAAAAAACAAAACAATAACCCTGCAGAAAGCTTCAGGGGGTAGCGGGAGTTCGGAACCGAATCCCAAAACCACCTCTCTCAGGACTGGAGGAGTGAAATCTTCTCCTAAAACACCTACGCTCCGGGGGGTAGGCTCTAGTGGGGATAAGGCGTCGGAATCGACGTGTAGGGCAGTGACCAAGGGGGACACCGGGGGAAAGTCGGAACCGACTTTCTCCATAAATCCGGGGGTTAAAGGTGGGAACCCACCTTTGATAGGTAGCGGCTCACAGACGGAACCGTCTGCGACTCCTAGAGCAGTGGCGCTGGATGGGGTAGCCAGCACCAGCAAAGGACTTTCCCCTAGCTTTCCGGGGACTTCGGGGGTATCTCTTCGAGGACCCTCCGTTAGGCCTAAACGGCAGCCAGGCTAGAGTAAGCGGTCCTTCTCTGACCTTCGTATGGCTACCAGGATCCTGGAGCGCTACGGTGGCCAGAATGACCCTCAGTTATCTGAGAGGCATTCTCAGACGCTCGAGTGGGCCAGGAAGGTGATCAGAGGAGCAGAGGAGGACAGCGGAAAGGGAGTGGAAGCGAGTGCGCCACACCTGGGCTCGGGAGTAAATCGGCAACGCTCCCAGGAGGAGGATGTCTCCCAAGAGAAGAGACCCAAGACTGGTGGTGGCCCACCAAAATCGTTTGGCGAAGTCGCTAAACAGGCGGGCTCCATCATTCTCGGGGTGATGGACAGCGGTAGGGAAGACGGCGCCATCTCTAGGGAGGAGTGGAAGAGGGTAGCGTCCGGCATCTCCGCCGTATTCATGAAGGTGGTGAGGGAAAACCCTGGACCACCCCCAAGCTGTGAAAGTGCCGGATGGCACAACGGCTCGTATAAAAGAATAGTCTGCGCTGACGAACGGTCAGCCTCAATGTATAGGGCGGCAGTAGCCTTGATGGGAGAGGTATGGGAGGGGGCCAAGCTGAAGGTAGTGGACAGAAGGGATCTACCTGTGCGTCCGCGAGCACGTGTCTGGCTCCCCTCCGAACCCTATGCTTCGAATGAGATGGAGGAAATCCTCCGCTATTGCAATCCTACACTGCCCACGCACAACTGGAGGGTGGTGAAGGTGGAGAAGAATGAGGGATCATATCGGCAAGCGCTGATTCCGCTGAATGCAGAGTCTCTCAGTCCTCTCGCTGGAGCAAAAGGGGTCATTAACTATGGCTTCGAGAAGGTAGTCCTTAAGGTCTACCAATCCGATGCCAGACGAGATGCCCCTGCACATCCAGACGTGCTGGGAGACGTAATGCCCACAGTGGAGGAAGCTCCTGTGGACATGAAAGTGGAATCCGTCATGTCGGAGGGTGACAATGCTGATGACGTTCGCTCTTTACCGGGGTCCGTCATAAGCATCGGGTCGTTCTTTGACAGGGCGGAGGAGGAGAGGCTTCTGGCCTCTGAAAGCGAGGAAAGTACCTAGGTATTATCCTTGACAGCAAGCTTACATGGAAGCCCAATATTGAGGAAAGAGTGAGGAAGGCAACAATCGCCTTGTATGGATGCAAGGGCGCAATTGGTAAAAAATGGGGCCTGTCGCCCAGGGTTGTTTTCTGGCTATATAATACTATTGTAAAGCCTATCTTGTTATATGGAGTCATAGTCTGGTGGAACTAACTAGAGAAGACGACATTGGTGAAGAAGCTAGAGAGAGTTCAGAGGTCGGCACTCATTGGAATCAGTGGGGCGCTTCGAACGACTCCTACTCTGGCGCTCAACGCAATGTTAAATGTGGTACCCGTAGACATCGCAGGCAGAATTGCCGCTTCGTGTACCGCAATCAGACTGAGGGGCTGGAGCTATAAGCTTAATCTCACTTATGGGCACTCAAGTATCCTCAGAAACTTCGAGTTCATCTGTCAACGGATCAGTGTATACCCTCGTTTAGCCCAACCGGAACCTTCTCCACTTATATCCCGTCAAGGGAAGAGTGGACGGAGGGCTACACTTGGGGGCAGGGCCTGGTGAACTTGTTCACGGATGGATCGAAGTTGGAAGGAAAGTTTGGCGGAGGAGTCTTTTGCGAGGAGCTCCCCATCAGACTCAAATTCCGGCTACCGGACCACTGCAGTGTGTTCCAGGCAGAGGTAGCCGCAATCAAGGAGGCAGCCGATTGGCTGCTGAAATACGTATTAACGGTCAAGAAAGTAAATATTTACTCCGATAGCCAAGCGGCAATAAGGGCCCTCGGGTCTATGACGGTGCATTCGGAACTGGTCAAGGAATGCTTGACCTCGCTTTCGACTGCGTCCGAATTCTTTAACATCAGCCTCATCTGGGTTCCTGGTCACAGCGACATTGCTGGAAACTGTGAGGCAGATGAGCTGGCCAGACAAGGGACATGCGAGGTGATTTCCCCGCGAAGGGAGAGAATCGGGATCCCCTGACTACCTGCGGTCTGCTTCTGGAAAGATGGGCATCGCACCAACTCAGCGAGCGTTGGGCAAGTACACAAAAGTGTAAGGTCGCGAAATCCTTCTGGCCACGTGTGGACCGGAGGCGCTCGGGCGAGCTTCTGAGGCTGACACAATATCAGCTCTCTAACCTCGTGGGCTCTCTCACAGGACACAATGCGCGAGGAATGCACGCTGTGAGACTTGGAATCGCCTCGAGTCCTTTCTGCGCTGGATGTATGGAGGATGAGGTGGAATCATCTCAGCACCTCCTAAATAGCTGCCCTGCTCTGGCGGGGCTAAGATCTAGGCATCTTGGCTAAGATCTAGGCATCTGGCTCCTACGATATAGCTGGCGCTGACATTAAAAGTCTGATAAATTTCATCAGCAGCATTAAGCGGTCGACGCAAATATAGTCATCGTTCGTAATCCACACGCTCCTAACCATCCCAGCACCATCTCTCCCCGCCCTCTCCCTGTATCCCATCGGTCTTTCTCTCCCGCCTCATCCCTCCATAATGGCATCACAAAGGACGAATCCTTCTTCGTCGAAGTGTGCCCATTCCCTGGGCAACCATATCAACCTAACCTAACCTAGATCTGCCGCAAGACTTAACGCAACGGGTGAATTTATCTGTAAAATATTCGGGCATAGCTCAATAGGTTAGAGTTATCTGACCAATACGGACTATAGGACTCCGAAATACAATTGGGTGAAGAGATTCCGAACAACAATTGAAGAAGAGGGGTGGAAAAGAGGTATGAAACTTAGCCCCAATACGCTTAATATAAATATTTACTGACGTCTCGAAAATGATGGATGGAGTAGGTACAAGATTTATTGCGCAGAGGTGGACATCAGGAAGCCAATTAAGCTCCTTGACCATTGCAGTATTTTTCAAGCAGCAGTCTTTGCGGTAGAAAAGTGGAAGTTCCAACGATCATTTTCCCCCACCAGCCGATTCGGTTGGTCGCTTGGCAGAGCTCCGAGTGGGAAGGCTCATTACTTTTCAATCGAACCCTCTAATAATCATATTTGCATTATCACGAATTAAGTGTTTAGGAATTTTTGTATAAGTTTGACATAAATAAAAAGAATCAATTTTTTTATGGCGGCCTATACAAAAATAGTCTCGTATTATAACTTATTTCCCGCATATTACATCTCTAAATATAAAAATTGAGTGCGGCTTGGCTTCAGTCGGGCTGATAACATGAACGTTTTCACTAAATGTATAAATATTATTCCTTTTATCGGGTCAATAACCTTTCTTAGGTAGATATATTTCAGTTGGTATAATGATTTTGAGTAAATCTATATGTTTCGGAAATTAAGCCCGTTTGGACTTTCAATTAAACTGAGCATGACGTTAGTTTTTCCACAATTTGTTGGTCCCACAATTAGCGCTCGTATAGAATTTGGTAAGAGGGAGCTACAGGTATGTCTTATAATGTTTTAACATTTGTATAAATATCAGCGTTATTAGTTTTAAGTTGGAGGTGTTGTTTAACCACTTTAATTTTGTTAACTAGATTTATGGCAATATAAACCACCGCTTTAATAATAAAGGCATCTTATAGCTACCACTCAATAAACCCACATCATTATTTGTAAAAAAAATTGCTTAATGGGACTTATACATAAGAAGTTTGGACAGGGTTTTGTAAATATCAATTTTGTTGTTCTGGAACAAAGCCTCAGCAGGACTTGGAAAGAAGAGATAAAGGTATAAATCCTTTAGATGCAGCATGTAGAGAGCATGATATTGCATGTTCCCAATCGAAAGATATAAATATGAGACACAAAGCTGATAAAGTGGTATCTGAGAAGACCTGGCAGCGTGTTACATCTACAGACAGTGATTTAAAAGAACGAAATGTAACAAACGTAAAAATATTAATTAAAAGTAAAATTTTATCCAATAGAAATTTTTGACAGCAGTTGGAAAAGGCACTAACATTCTAAAGAAAAAGAAGCCGGAATCATTCAATAACATTTCTACGGTAATAAACTCTGGCCTTAAAAATAAAAAAAATTAATTTACCGAGATTAATCTCACTCCCCAAAATTGGAGGTATTTTACCATTACTTCCTATTTTAACAGCGTTAGGTGCACTTGGTAGTATAGCATCTGGTGGTTCAGCTATAGTAAAAGTTTTAAAAGATATCAGGAATGGAAAAGAACAATTGACTGAGGCAAGCCGTCATAACAGATACATGGAATCAATCGCTATGGGGAGCGGTTATGCCTCAATCCATATAATTACTACTTATTATTCTTACGACCTTATCCAAAAAACTCATAAAAAGCCTACCAAAAAGGCCTTTAACAGACGTTGATTTAATGAATTTTTGCAAGAATTTTAAACCTTTCAGAAGATTTTTTTCGCGAAATGCCTACCAAATAAACCAAAATCTCTAGAATGTGGAACTTTTAATTTAGATGATGCTGATGGTCCTGGTACTCATTGGGTAGCTTATTTTAGAAATAAGGAATATAGAGAATATTTTGAGAGTTTTTGAAATTTACAACCCTTATTAATTACTTACTGATATGTTTGTCTTACGCTCCAATATAACATCATATATCTGTGCTTAAAGATATATGAACAATACAACATGCAGCGAATTAGACGCTTTAATCAAAATATTGCCAATAGCAATACAGTTTAAGTCAACAAAAATAATCAAACTAAAAGAATAAATAAAATTAAAAACAAAACATATAGTAATAAAAAAAATTAAGTTTCTCTTATTATGACAGTAGAGCGAACCCCACCTACACCGAGTCGTGCTCGTATCGACAACAAACTCGCACCAGATAAAAACAATCACAGTACGCTCTCTCAAACGTGTTTGCTCAGTACGCGTAGTCAGAATAAGTCAAGTAAGAATAAAAAACTCCTCTCTTACCGTCTTAATATGCAGTCAACAAACAAACAATGCCACATCACCTGTAAATCCCGCAGATACGCTCCTTTGGACTTCTCACTGCACTAACCCAATCACTCCACTATCACCAACTGCATCACTCTGCAGCACAAAAAATTGTATTTCTATTTCAACTTCAGCGTTCCAACGTTCCAGAGCAATTAATACAATTATATAAAGTACCATGCCGTTCCACATATCTCATATCTTATCTCTCCGGACCAATATCAATGTCGGTTAATATTAAAACAATAAATACAAATCTTTGTTATATAGACGATCAGCTTAAGCGTTTTTGGGAGCAAGAAGAATTGCTAAACACAAGACCGCATTCTGCTGAAGATATCGTCACTGAACCGCACTTCATTTCACGGGTCGATATATTGTATCGCTTTCTTTCCGAGCCGAGCTTAATAGGAAACCAGTACCAGAGTTTCATAAGTCTCACATAGGGGCTCTAATTAGACCAAAGAATATGGAGCAGGTGCTTGCCAGAAAGCCAAACTTCCAAATTGCTTACCTACAGTTCATGAGAGAATATCAAGATTTAGGGCACATGGAGTTGGCTGGAGAATACCCCAAAAATTTTACTCTGCAGTCATATTATTTTCCACACCATGGTGTAGAAAAGATTAGCAGTACAACCATAAAGCTGCACGTTGTATTTGATGGTTCCAGTAAGTAGAAAAATAATAGCTCACTTAACTGCTGGCCGGACTTGTATTACATTCCGATTTATACCAAACAAGCAAAGGTTACCCGGGTCCACGTTTCGACCTATATCTCGAGACCCCAGTCACGGAGCGGCATGAAAAATACTCTGTACTAAGGCATTCACCAACAGCTTCAATTTGATATCCATATTGTACAAACACATTCTAGGCTCCACGTTTTGGTCTCTATCTCGAGACCCTAGTCACGGAGCGGCATGAAAAATACTCTGTACTAAAGCATTCACCAACAGCTTCCATTTGATACCCATATTGTACATACACGTCCGAAGGTTACCCGGGTCCACATTTTGACCTATATCTCGAGACCCTATCTACCAATAGGTATTCAAATTGTACGGAAATCATCTTCAATACCTACTTAACAATGTGTGTAAGTTTGGTTTAATTAGGTTCAAAGACACGGCGGGTCCACGTTTTGGCATATATTTCGAGACCCTAGTCATCAATAGGTATGAAAATTACCCCGTATTAAAGCACTTATCAACAGCTTTCATTTGATATCCATATTGTACAAACACATTCTAGGGTCCACGTTTTGGTCTCTATCTCGAGACCCTAGTCACGGAGCGGATGGAAATACTCTGAACTAAAGCATTCACCAACAGCTTCCATTTGATACCCATATTGTACATACACATCCGAAGGTTACCCGGGTCCACGTTTTGACCTATATCTCGAGACCCTATCTACCAATAGGTATCCAAACTATACGGAAACCATCTTCAATACCTCCTTAACAATGTGTGTAAGTTTGGTTTAATTCGGTGCAAAGACACGGCGGGTCCACGTTTTGGCATATATTTCCAGACCCTAGTCATCAATAGGTATGAAAATTACCCCGTATTAAAGCACTTATCAACAGCTTTCATTTGATACCCATATTGTACATACACAACCGAAGGTTACCCGGGTCCACGTTTTGACCTATATCTCGAGACCCCAGTCACGGAGCGGAATGAAAAATACTCTGTACTAAAGCATTCACCAACAGATTCCATTTGATACCCATATTGTACATACACATCCGAAGGTTACCCGGGTCCACGTTTTGACCTATATCTCGAGACCCTATCTACCAATAGGTATCCAAACTATACGGAAACCATCTTCAATACCTCCTTAACAATGTGTGTAAGTTTGGTTTAATTCGGTGCAAAGACACGGCGGGTCCACGTTTTGGCATATATTTCCAGACCCTAGTCATCAATAGGTATGAAAATTACCCCGTATTAAAGCACTTATCAACAGCTTTCATTTGATACCCATATTGTACATACACAACCAAAGGTTACCCGGGTCCACGTTTTGACCTATATCTCGAGACCCCAGTCACGGAGCGGAATGAAAAATACTCTGTACTAAAGCATTCACCAACAGCTTCCATTTGATACCCATATTGTACATACACATCCGAAGGTTACCCGGGTCCACGTTTTGACCTATATCTCGAGCCCTATCCACCAATAGGTATCCAAACTATACGGAAACCATCTTCAATACCTTCTTAACATTGTGTGTAAGTTTGGTTTAATTCGGTGTAGACACGGCCGGTTAGCGAACACACACAAAAAGTTGACTTTATTTTATATATAAGATTTTTTTCGGTTTGTGTCCGAAAAATCTAAATATCTTACGGAACCCTATCTTTTCCCAAAATATAATGTAATCCATGTTACTCTTGGATAATGTAGTTTTCGAATGGTGAAAGAATTTTTGAAATCGGTCCAGTAGTTTTTGAGCCTATTCGTTACAAACAAACAAACAAACAAAGTTTTCCTCTTTATAATATTAGTATAGATAAATTGAAAATCAGGAAAAAAGAAGATTGTTTTTAAATTTCAAATCAACGCATATGAATAAACAATCGTCTTTTTTCCTGATACTCCATGCATTTTTCGTTTCAATTTATATGTTTTATTAAGCATTGGAGCTTTTTTAACCATTATCCATTTATATTTTTCAAAAAAAAAAACGAAAAAATTGTTTTTTCCACGAACTCATAATTTCATTCGGATTTCACATTAAATTCTCAAATTTCGTAAGAAATTATTCACTGTTCCAAAATCCACTCCAAAAAAATTCACAAACAATTTTTACATGTAGCACTTACGTTTTTTCCTTATGGCATCCAAATCAGAAAGAAATATTGACACATTGTAACTCACACTGTCAATTTGACAGTTCAGTTCCGCCCCAAGCGTTAAAAAAGTAAGCGACATTATGGCTGGCTCAAAAGAACGCTGTACCCGTTGCCACTGCTCCGAATTACAACCAAACTTTACGAAACCCATTTTCAATACTTACTTAACAATGTGCCTAAGTTTGGTTTAATTCGGTGCAAAGACACGGCGGGTCCACGTTTTGGCATATATTTCGAGACCCTAGTCATCAATAGGTATGAAAATTACCCCGTATTAAGGGGTTAGGCCACTCTAGGATTTTCAAAATATCGAAACTTTTTTTTTTTTGCTTAAAAGATGCTTTAAACTCTTTAGAATATAAAACAAAAAGTCCTATGCGTGAAAAAAATGTTTATCTCTAATATTTCGCACTTTTGCGCGAGTGCCTCTGACGTCTCTGAACCGACTATTCAAATTTAAACCGTGTTTATCTCAAAACGTGATTTTTCAAAACGGCAAGCAGCATAACTCAAACAATTTTTAATATTTTAACTTGTAATTGTACAAGGATTTTTAGAACATTATTCCGCACTGAAATACGTACGGATTTTTTTATTAATTAATTAGAAAAATTTTTATAAACAATTAACGGTTCCATTTTAGACGAAAAATTCTACTTTTGACTTCAAACATCTGCAAAATACACAAATTTCAATATTTCTTAAATCCCGTACGTATTTCTACAGCTATACTCACGTCGATTGAGAAGAATTTTTTTAATTTGGTTTAGGTGGACATTTACGTCAGTTGTACTGCTTGCCGTGAAGTGCCTTTTTCGCAGGGCGCGTTCAGAGATTCACTCCAAAGGCGCCATTTTGTAATATTTTTCAATAAAAATATTTGTAATTACACTTAAATACATGCTTAATAATATACTTAAAAAGTTTTTTCCTAGCACCTTTCTTTCAATGTAAAAAAATCCTTAAAAAACTGCTTTTTTACAGTAGTTAGAGTGGCGTAACCCCTTAAAGCACTTATCAACACCTTTCATTTGATACCCATATTGTACATACACAAGCAAAGGTTACCCGGGTCCACGTTTTGACCTATATCTCGAGACCCCAGTCACGGAGCGGCATGAAAAATACTCTGTACTAAGGCATTCACCAACAGCTTCAATTTGATATCCATATTGTACAAACACATTCTAGGCTCCACGTTTTGGTCTCTATCTCGAGACCCTAGTCACGGAGCGGCATGAAAAATACTCTGAACTAAAGCATTCACCAACAGCTTCCATTTGATACCCATATTGTACATACACGTCCGAAGGTTACCCGGGTCCACATTTTGACCTATATCTCGAGACCCTATCTACCAATAGGTATTCAAATTGTACGGAAATCATCTTCAATACCTACTTAACAATGTGTGTAAGTTTGGTTTAATTAGGTTCAAAGACACGGCGGGTCCACGTTTTGGCATATATTTCGAGACCCTAGTCATCAATAGGTATGAAAATTACCCCGTATTAAAGCACTTATCAACAGCTTTCATTTGATATCCATATTGTACAAACACATTCTAGGGTCCACGTTTTGGTCTCTATCTCGAGACCCTAGTCACGGAGCGGATGGAAATACTCTGAACTAAAGCATTCACCAACAGCTTCCATTTGATACCCATATTGTACATACACATCCGAAGGTTACCCGGGTCCACGTTTTGACCTATATCTCGAGACCCTATCTACCAATAGGTATCCAAACTATACGGAAACCATCTTCAATACCTCCTTAACAATGTGTGTAAGTTTGGTTTAATTCGGTGCAAAGACACGGCGGGTCCACGTTTTGGCATATATTTCCAGACCCTAGTCATCAATAGGTATGAAAATTACCCCGTATTAAAGCACTTATCAACAGCTTTCATTTGATACCCATATTGTACATACACAACCAAAGGTTACCCGGGTCCACGTTTTGACCTATATCTCGAGACCCCAGTCACGGAGCGGAATGAAAAATACTCTGTACTAAAGCATTCACCAACAGATTCCATTTGATACCCATATTGTACATACACATCCGAAGGTTACCCGGGTCCACGTTTTGACCTATATCTCGAGACCCTATCTACCAATAGGTATCCAAACTATACGGAAACCATCTTCAATACCTCCTTAACAATGTGTGTAAGTTTGGTTTAATTCGGTGCAAAGACACGGCGGGTCCACGTTTTGGCATATATTTCCAGACCCTAGTCATCAATAGGTATGAAAATTACCCCGTATTAAAGCACTTATCAACAGCTTTCATTTGATACCCATATTGTACATACACAACCAAAGGTTACCCGGGTGCACGTTTTGACCTATATCTCGAGACCCCAGTCACGGAGCGGCATGAAAAATACTCTGTACTAAAGCATTCACCAACAGCTTCCATTTGATACCCATATTGTACATACACATCCGAAGGTTACCCGGGTCCACGTTTTGGCCTATATCTCGAGCCCTATCCACCAATAGGTATCCAAACTATACGGAAACCATCTTCAATACCTTCTTAACATTGTGTGTAAGTTTGGTTTAATTCGGTGCAGACACGGCCGGTTAGCGAACACACACAAAAAGTTGACTTTATTTTATATATAAGATTTTTTTCGGTTTGTGTCCGAAAAATCTAAATATCTTACGGAACCCTATCTTTTCCCAAAATATAATGTAATCCATGTTACTCTTGGATAATGTAGTTTTCGAATGGTGAAAGAATTTTTGAAATCGGTCCAGTAGTTTTTGAGCCTATTCGTTACAAACAAACAAACAAACAAAGTTTTCCTCTTTATAATATTAGTATAGATAAATTGAAAATCAGGAAAAAAGAAGATTGTTTTTAAATTTCAAATCAACGCATATGAATAAACAATCGTCTTTTTTCCTGATCCTCCATGAATTTTTCGTTTCAATTTATATGTTTTATTAAGCATTGGAGCTTTTTTAACCATTATCCATTTATATTTTTCAAAAAAAAAAAAAACGAAAAAATTGTTTTTTCCACGAACACATAATTTCATTCGGATTTCACATTAAATTCTCAAATTTCGTAAGAAATTATTCACTGTTCCAAAATCCACTCCAAAAAAATTCACAAACAATTTTTACATGTAGCACTTACGTTTTTTCCTTATGGCATCCAAATCAGAAAGAAATATTGACACATTGTAACTCACACTGTCAATTTGACAGTTCAGTTCCGCCCCAAGCGTTAAAAAAGTAAGCGACATTATGGCTGGCTCAAAAGAACGCTGTACCCGTTGCCACTGCTCCGAATTACAACCAAACTTTACGAAACCCATTTTCAATACTTACTTAACAATGTGCCTAAGTTTGGTTTAATTCGGTGCAAAGACACGGCGGGTCCACGTTTTGGCATATATTTCGAGACCCTAGTCATCAATAGGTATGAAAATTACCCCGTATTAAGGGGTTAGGCCACTCTAGGATTTTCAAAATATCGAAACTTTTTTTTTTTTGCTTAAAAGATGCTTTAAACTCTTTAGAATATAAAACAAAAAGTCCTATGCGTGAAAAAAATGTTTATCTCTAATATTTCGCACTTTTGCGCGACTGCCTCTGACGTCTCTGAACCGACTATTCAAATTTAAACCGTGTTTATCTCAAAACGTGATTTTTCAAAACGGCAAGCAGCATAACTCAAACAATTTTTAATATTTTAACTTGTAATTGTACAAGGATCTTTAGAACATTATTCCGCACTGAAATACGTACGGATTTTTTTATTAATTAATTAGAAAAATTTTTATAAACAATTAACGGTTCCATTTTAGACGAAAAATTCTACTTTTGACTTCAAACATCTGCAAAATACACAAATTTCAATATTTCTAAAATCCCGTACGTATTTCTACAGC
>JAYXIM010028685.1:0-101106 GCA_037575425.1 Anastrepha fraterculus
ATATATTTCGAGACCCTAGTCATCAATAGGTATGAAAATTACCCCGTATTAAAGCACTTATCAACAGCTTTCATTTGATATCCATATTGTACAAACACATTCTAGGGTCCACGTTTTGGTCTCTATCTCGAGACCCTAGTCACGGAGCGGATGTAAATACTCTGAACTAAAGCATTCACCAACAGCTTCCATTTGATACCCATATTGTACATACACATCCGAAGGTTACCCGGGTCCACGTTTTGACCTATATCTCGAGACCCTATCTACCAATAGGTATCCAAACTATACGGAAACCATCTTCAATACCTCCTTAACAATGTGTGTAAGTTTGGTTTAATTCGGTGCAAAGACACGGCGGGTCCACGTTTTGGCATATATTTCCAGACCCTAGTCATCAATAGGTATGAAAATTACCCCGTATTAAAGCACTTATCAACAGCTTTCATTTGATACCCATATTGTACATACACAACCAAAGGTTACCCGGGTCCACGTTTTGACCTATATCTCGAGACCCCAGTCACGGAGCGGAATGAAAAATACTCTGTACTAAAGCATTCACCAACAGATTCCATTTGATACCCATATTGTACATACACATCCGAAGGTTACCCGGGTCCACGTTTTGACCTATATCTCGAGACCCTATCTACCAATAGGTATCCAAACTATACGGAAACCATCTTCAATACCTCCTTAACAATGTGTGTAAGTTTGGTTTAATTCGGTGCAAAGACACGGCGGGTCCACGTTTTGGCATATATTTCCAGACCCTAGTCATCAATAGGTATGAAAATTACCCCGTATTAAAGCACTTATCAACAGCTTTCATTTGATACCCATATTGTACATACACAACCAAAGGTTACCCGGGTGCACGTTTTGACCTATATCTCGAGACCCCAGTCACGGAGCGGCATGAAAAATACTCTGTACTAAAGCATTCACCAACAGCTTCCATTTGATACCCATATTGTACATACACATCCGAAGGTTACCCGGGTCCACGTTTTGACCTATATCTCGAGCCCTATCCACCAATAGGTATCCAAACTATACGGAAACCATCTTCAATACCTTCTTAACATTGTGTGTAAGTTTGGTTTAATTCGGTGCAGACACGGCCGGTTAGCGAACACACACAAAAAGTTGACTTTATTTTATATATAAGATTTTTTTCGGTTTGTGTCCGAAAAATCTAAATATCTTACGGAACCCTATCTTTTCCCAAAATAAAATGTAATCCATGTTACTCTTGGATAATGTAGTTTTCGAATGGTGAAAGAATTTTTGAAATCGGTCCAGTAGTTTTTGAGCCTATTCGTTACAAACAAACAAACAAACAAACAAACAAACAAAGTTTTCCTCTTTATAATATTAGTATAGATAATACTTCGTTGGCGCAGGCATAAAATAGCTATGTGCTCTGACATAGAAAAAATGTTTAGACAAATTGTTGTAATCCCTGATCACCAACATTTTCAAAATATTTTTGAGAGAGAATCTGTAAAGGATTCTATAAGAATATATAAATTAAAAACTGTAACGTATGGTACAACTTCCGCTCCTTTTTTTTCTATCAGGACATTACAACCAATTGGTAAAGATGAGTCTGATACCTGCCCACTAGCCTCAAAAGTATTGTTTCGCGACATTTATGTAGATGACGTTATAACAGGACAGACAGTCTATCCGAAGCTTTCCATGTGCAACCAGAATTGTGTGCACTACTAAAATCTGGAGGATTTCGTTTGAGGAAATGGTCTTCAAACTGCGCTGAGTTTCTTCAATCAATTCCTAAAGAAATAAAAGAATTTTCTAATCGTATTTATTTATTTACTTTTTATAGGCTCTTCTAACCTGGAGCGTCCGGCTTTAAGGCTATGGAATCGCAGACTTGAGTTTCAGTTTTACTGGAGGGTCCTTCGATAGGAATCTTAGTTTACTGTTTTTTGTTAAGGCTGTACAAGCCTGTTTGTAATAATTTTTTTTTTTGTTTTGGTTTGTTTTTTTAATTATATATTTATTTATACACATCACAATTTTTACTCACCAAATCAAGAGTACGGTTTTGAACATGTTGCTCCTGGTGGTAAGGAATTGAAATTCTCCGATATTCGATATTCCTTCAAAACACTCTTCTGTGATGTACCCTCACAGTCCTTCAGGGGGTACTTTTAATTTTCCTTCGAAGTTATTTTCGTACGGCTCCTGTGATGTTCATTCACAGTCCTTCAGGAATTGTCGTCCAATGAGCGTCATTTTCTAGCAATTGCAAACGTTGTCAGGCTTCTCTGTATGATCCACACAAAACACCATCAACAGTTCGTAAATGTTGGAACTATGTTGGGCCACGTACATTGACTATTAGCAGTCGTAATATTTTGGCATATCAGAATATAACAATGTTTGAGCAACAGCATCGTTTTGGCATATCTCAAAAAAACTGGTTAATGTAGAAGATGGTGGCTGAGCAGCTCTTTGTAATGGGTTCTGTACTGTAAAATAAACTCTTTGTCCATTTTCTAAGTGTACAGCTAATTGAACAACAGTAGGACGTCTCTCAAGAATAGGAAAAAAAAATATTCGCCAAACTGCTTCATTACTACTAACATAACGACCCATTTGGTATTGGGTAACTTCATCATTGGAATTCTCTGCATTAATACCAATCACAGCCATATCACTCCCTTTGGTTGCATATTTGCAAATGTATTTAATAGATTTCACTGAATGGCAAAATTCAACGTTAATGTGCCCTTGAAAGTATTTGAGAAAATGGGTGAATATGGAACAATTCAGCGATTTTTGTTTTCATGACATTGAAAATTAAAAAAGAAATGTAGTGACTGATAACACTGTGCGACAGTGATTTTATACTTTTATGGAGACCTAGTATAACTTGTAGGTATAGTAAAACTAAGAAAAATGGTATAGGAGAAATTTCCAATACACCCCCAAAATCTCGTTTTATGGCCATAAATTAGTAAAAAAAAAAAAAAAAATCTTAAAAATCACACAACTCTATTAATTTGATTTCAATTACAGTCAAATATAGCTCATGCGACGCAAAATTAAATTTACTATAACAGTAGTGTACTAAAAAAAATCCTTAATATCGGATAATATCGTAAAAATTATGTCAAAGTTGAAAAAATAGAGAAAAAATAAAAAAAATTCAAATACTTCCGTCTACAGTCTCGTCAGTTGTCATTTCAGAAAAATTGTCAACACACTGTCAAAAAGGCTTGTTTTTGTTCTTTCGAACTAAAAAAACAAATTCGAAATCGGATGGAAATTGGCGAAGTTAGGAGTGATTCTTCACATCAACCTACTGAAAAACGGTTTTATGGCCATAAAACGAGATTTTGGGGGTGTATTGGAAATTTCTCCTATACCATTTTTCTTAGTTTTACTATGCCTACAAGTTGTGCTAGGTCTCCATAAAAGTATATTTAATTTTTTTTTTGTAACACAGTGTAATATATTATTATTATTATTATCTTCCACGCCACTCTCCCCCCCGCATACCGCGCGAGGCGGGGTCCATTTTCACCGAGCACGACGGCAGTTTCGTGCTGCAAGTCGTGTCGGCACTTTTTTTTTTTTTTGTGTTATGTTTTGTATTATTTTATTAATATTTATGTCAGTGTTTATTTATTTATGTCAATGTTTTTCTAATAATGTTGCATGTTTTTAAAATTACTGCTTTTTGTATCTTATGATGTATAATTGGGTTGATGTTGAGTTCTTTTAAGTTTTTAATAAATGTTTTGTGGAGTATTCCAGTTGCTGAAATCACAAATGGAATTGTTTTTACAGTTTTTTGTTTCCATATTCGTTTTATTTCTTGCGTTAGTTCACTATATTTTTCAATTTTTTCTACATATTTTCTGTGTATGTTGGTATCATTTGGGGTGCTGATTTCTATGAAGTATGTTATTTTGTTTATTTTATTTATTAAAGTAATATCCGGTCTATTGCTTATTACAGTTTTATCGGTGTGTATTGTAGTGTCCCAGTATAGGGTATGTTCTTCATTGTCTAAGATGTTTGAAGGGATATATTTGTAATATGGATCTTTGTTTTCTTGTAAATGGTGTTTATTGGCTATTTCTTGATGTATTATTTTTGCAACTATGTTGTGTTTAAGTGTATATTCTGTGCCTGCTAAAATTTGACATCCTGCGGTTATGTGGTCTATTGTTTCTGGGTGTATTTGGCATCTTCGACATTTGTCGTTAGTTATACTTGGGTCTTTGATTATGTATTTTTGATAGTTTTTGGTGAGAATTACTTGGTCTTGAACGGCAATTATAAACCCTTCCGTTTCAGGATGAAGCTCTCCTCTCTGAAGCCAAGTGTAGCTATTCATTTTGTCAATATTTGGGTCTTCCATAAGATGTAAGTGTTTTCCGTGTAACTGTTTCTGTGCCCAAATAGTTTTCTTTTCGACAACAGTTGTTTGGGTGATTGTTATTTCAGTGTTTTGTAGGTTTAGTGGGGTGTAGTGCTTATCTGCAAGGACTATTGCTTTGTGTAGATCAGATGTGTGGGTGTGGAAAAATTGTCTTAATGTTGGGATTTGGCTATTGTGAAGGTTTTGGATATCAATCAATCCTCTTCCTCCTTGTAGTCTTGGTATTGTAAGTCTTTGTGTGCATGAGTTGGGGTGAAGTTTTCTATGTTTGGTAAGTTGTCTTCTCGTTGTTCTTTCCAGGTTGTCAATGTCAGTTTTGGTCCAGTTTATTATTCCAAAGGAGTAAGTGAGTATTGGTATGGCATAGGTGTTGATTGCTTTACAGAGGTTTTTGGAATTTAGTTGTGTTTTAAGTATCTGGTTAAGGCGTTTTTTGTATTGCAGTGAAAGGTGGTTTTTAATAGAGGTGTGGTCTATTTTTGTACTTTGTTGGAATCCAAGATACTTGTACGTTTCATGTTCTTCCATGTTTTCAAGGATTTGGTCGTTTAACGTTTCAGTCAGTGTGTCAGTCCATTTTCCTTTCTCTATGTGTTGTGCTTTACATTTACTGATGCCAAAACTCATTTTTATATCGTTTGTTATTTGTTCTGTTATTTTTAAAAGTGCTTTTAGGTGTGTTTGTGTGGAGGCGTATAGTTTGATGTCGTCCATGTATAGAAGATGATTTATCGTGTGTTTTGTAGTCTTTTCGTGTATTATATTGTATCCATATCTTGTGTTGTTGAGGGTGTTGGAAAGAGGGTTCAGACAGAGACAAAACCAAAGAGCACTTAGAGAGTCACCTTGGAAGATTCCTTTTTTTATGTCTATTTGTTCTGTTGTTATTGTTTCTGAAGATGTTATTAGATTTATTTGTGTTTTCCATTTATTCATTGTGTTTTGTAGAAAGTTTATTAGTTTTGGGTGTATTTTGTATATTTGAAGCACTTTGATTAACCAGCTATGTGGCACGGATTCGAAAGCTTTCTGGTAGTCTATGTAGCATGAATGTAGGTTCCGTTGTTTTGATGTGGCTTGTTTCATAATTGTTGTGTCAATTATAAGTTGCTCCTTGCAGCCCTGACTGTTTTTTTTGCATCCTTTTTGTTCATCAGTTATGACGTTTTGTTGTGTTAGATGAGTTTCTATTTTCGACGAAATTGTGGAGGTGATTATTTTATATAGTGTAGGTAGGCATGTTATTGGTCTATAGTTGGACGGGTTGGTAGTTTCATTATTTTTTGGTTTGATGTATGTTTTGCCTATTGTAAGAAATTCTGGTAGGGTTTGTGGTTGGCCTATTATTTTACTAATTGCTAGTGCTAGGTGATGGTGTGTTGAGGTGAACTTTTTGTACCAGAAATTTTGGACGTTATCTATTCCTGGACATTTCCAATTGTGAGTTTTATTGATTATGTTGGTTAGTTCCTCTGTTGACAGTGTGATATTGTGTTGTGGTTGTAGATCTTTTTGTCGGTGTTCTTCTTGGCGAATCCATGTAGCTGATTCGTTGTGCTGAGTAGGTACTGACCATATGTTTTTCCAGTAATTCGTTATTTGTTCTTTTGTTGGTGAGATAATTTGAAAGTCTTCTTTGGATGCTAATTTTTTGTAAAAAGTCTTTTGGTTATTTGTGAATAGCTTGTTATCAGTCCTCCTTTGATTGGATTCTTTATAACGTGTTAGTCTGGCCGCGTACACCTTAAGTTTTTGTTTATGGGTGTCTATTATTTCGTCTAATGGTTTGTTATTTTTTTGTTGTAAAACGTTTATGTGTTTGATTATATTTTTTGATATATTACCGTTCTTGTATTGTGTTAGACGTCCTAAGTTCCTCCGGAATTCATTTACTTTATTTTCAATTCGTATTTGCCACTTATGTTTTCCCGAGTTAAATATTTTGTTGTTTTGTGTTATAGGATGTTGGTTGTTAAGTATTGTTGTAGTTATTGCAGCTACGTATATATATGTGTGAATGTTTTCTATTGTGGAGTTATGATTGAGCATTGTTGGTAGTATAGTGTTGTTTATAGTTTCGATATATTTAATGGTGTTTTTTTTAAATATTAATTTTGGAATTCGAGGGCGACTAACTGGGTTTACACCTTCCTACTTTATTAGATTAGTGTTTATTTCATTTAGAGTTTTTGCGATCATATCGTTGTTCGGGTTATTTGTTATTTCAGCTCTGTTTGTGTTTCTATTGGGACTTTGTTCTTCATTATTATTTTGGTCTATTAAATCGTTTATTTGCTTATTATTATTAGGATTTTGTGTAATGTTCTGCTCTATATTGTTGTTATGTATGCTAGCTATTTTATTGGCTACTTCTTGTTTAATATTTTCAATGTTAACGTCGGTTAAAAGTTTATTTGTCATTATTGCTCGCTTTTGGTCTGATACTCTTTGTGCAGTTATTTTGTGTTCGTATTGTGGATATAATTGTATAAATAGTCTATGGAAATCTGTTCTGTATCCTGTTTTCAGTGTGTCCAATTTCGTTGCAGTGTAGTAGCAGTGCATAATATCTTCATTCATTTTTGTAGTCCATGCTATGCGCTGCCTTGGTTTTCCTGCTTTTGTGGTTGTCTGTTGTTCAGGCAAAACATTTGGAGCAGGTTGTTGGCTATTGTCATCATGATCGGGCTCTTGATTCCCGCGTCGTTCCCGATCGTTACGACGCTCGTCCGAGGCTCTCGTATTTCGTGGAACCGTTTTTTCACACTAGTAGATGGTTAGTCTATTCTAGTGGTTGACTGGGGTCCGCGGATTCGTCATTTCCGTAATGCCAAAGAGGCATTCCTTTGCGGTTTTTGTTTACAGTTTTTCTTCTGGGTTCACAGTTTTCCTTCAGGCATGCATTCAACCAGCCAGTATGCTAGGCTTTTTGACGAGATTGTTCTTTTCGTCGTCTAGACTTAGGTACCGTGGATTCGTCACAACCATGATCCCCTATCGGAGGATCCCTATCCGGTTTTTGACTAGGGAAACCGCGGGATTGTCAAGCCCGTCATCCCCTAATAGGAGATGCCCTTGCGGGGTTTTTATTATTATTCCCACGCCACTCTCCCCCCGCATACCGCGCGAGGCGGGGTCCATTTTCACCGAGCATGACGGCAGTTTCGTGCTGCAAGTCGTGTCGGCACTTTTTTTTGTGTTATGTTTTGTATTATTTTATTAATATTTATGTCAGTGTTTATTTATTCATGTCAATGTTTTTCTAATAATGTTGCATGTTTTTAAAATGACTGCTTTTTGTATCTTATGATGTATAATTGGGTTGATGTTGAGTTCTTTTAAGTTTTTAATAAATGTTTTGTGGAGTATTCCAGTTGCTGAAATCACAAATGGAATTGTTTTTACAGTTTTTTGTTTCCATATTCGTTTTATTTCTTGCGTTAGTTCACTATATTTTTCAATTTTTTCTACATATTTTCTGTGTATGTTGGTATCATTTGGGGTGCTGATTTCTATGAAGTATGTTATTTTGTTTATTTTATTTATTAAAGTAATATCCGGTCTATTGCTTATTACAGTTTTATCGGTGTGTATTGTAGTGTCCCAGTATAGGGTATGTTCTTCATTGTCTAAGATGTTTGAAGGGATATATTTGTAATATGGATCTTTGTTTTCTTGTAAATGTTGTTTATTGGCTATTTCTTGATGTATTATTTTTGCAACTATGTTGTGTCTAAGTGTATATTCTGTGCCTGCTAAAATTTGACATCCTGCGGTTATGTGGTCTATTGTTTCTGGGTGTATTTGGCATCTTCGACATTTGTCGTTAGTTATACTTGGGTCTTTGATTATGTATTTTTGATAGTTTTTGGTGAGAATTACTTGGTCTTGAACGGCAATTATAAACCCTTCCGTTTCAGGATGAAGCTCTCCTCTCTGAAGCCAAGTGTAGCTATTCATTTTGTCAATATTTGGGTCTTCCATAAGATGTAAGTGTTTTCCGTGTAACTGTTTCTGTGCCCAAATAGTTTTCTTTTCGTCAACAGTTGTTTGGGTGATTGTTATTTCAGTGTTTTGTAGGTTTAGTGGGGTGTAGTGCTTATCTGCAAGGACTATTGCTTTGTGTAGATCAGATGTGTGGGTGTGGAAAAATTGTCTTAATGTTGGGATTTGGCTATTGTGAAGGTTTTGGATATCAATCAATCCTCTTCCTCCTTGTAGTCTTGGTATTGTAAGTCTTTGTGTGCATGAGTTGGGGTGAAGTTTTCTATGTTTGGTAAGTTGTCTTCTCGTTGTTCTTTCCAGGTTGTCAATGTCAGTTTTGGTCCAGTTTATTATTCCAAAGGAGTAAGTGAGTATTGGTATGGCATAGGTGTTGATTGCTTTACAGAGGTTTTTGGAATTTAGTTGTGTTTTAAGTATCTGGTTAAGGCGTTTTTTGTATTGCAGTGAAAGGTGGTTTTTAATAGAGGTGTGGTCTATTTTTGTACTTTGTTGGAATCCAAGATACTTGTACGTTTCATGTTCTTCCATGTTTTCAAGGATTTGGTCGTTTAACGTTTCAGTCAGTGTGTCAGTCCATTTTCCTTTCTCTATGTGTTGTGCTTTACATTTACTGATGCCAAAACTCATTTTTATATCGTTTGTTATTTGTTCTGTTATTTTTAAAAGTGCTTTTAGGTGTGTTTGTGTGGAGGCGTATAGTTTGATGTCGTCCATGTATAGAAGATGATTTATCGTGTGTTTTGTAGTCTTTTCGTGTATTATATTGTATCCATATCTTGTGTTGTTGAGGGTGTTGGAAAGAGGGTTCAGACAGAGACAAAACCAAAGAGCACTTAGAGAGTCACCTTGGAAGATTCCTTTTTTTATGTCTATTTGTTCTGTTGTTATTGTTTCTGAAGATGTTATTAGATTTATTTGTGTTTTCCATTTATTCATTGTGTTTTGTAGAAAGTTTATTAGTTTTGGGTGTATTTTGTATATTTGAAGCACTTTGATTAACCAGCTATGTGGCACGGATTCGAAAGCTTTCTGGTAGTCTATGTAGCATGAATGTAGGTTCCGTTGTTTTGATGTGGCTTGTTTCATAATTGTTGTGTCAATTATGTATAAGTTGCTCCTTGCAGCCCTGACTGTTTTTTTTGCATCCTTTTTGTTCATCAGTTATGACGTTTTGTTGTGTTAGATGAGTTTCTATTTTCGACGAAATTGTGGAGGTGATTATTTTATATAGTGTAGGTAGGCATGTTATTGGTCTATAGTTGGACGGGTTGGTAGTTTCATTATTTTTTGGTTTGATGTATGTTTTGCCTATTGTAAGAAATTCTGGTAGGGTTTGTGGTTGGCCTATTATTTTACTAATTGCTAGTGCTAGGTGATGGTGTGTTGAGGTGAACTTTTTGTACCAGAAATTTTGGACGTTATCTATTCCTGGACATTTCCAATTGTGAGTTTTATTGATTATGTTGGTTAGTTCCTCTGTTGACAGTGTGATATTGTGTTGTGGTTGTAGATCTTTTTGTCGGTGTTCTTCTTGGCGAATCCATGTAGCTGATTCGTTGTGCTGAGTAGGTACTGACCATATGTTTTTCCAGTAATTCGTTATTTGTTCTTTTGTTGGTGAGATAATTTGAAAGTCTTCTTTGGATGCTAATTTTTTGTAAAAAGTCTTTTGGTTATTTGTGAATAGCTTGTTATCAGTCCTCCTTTGATTGGATTCTTTATAACGTGTTAGTCTGGCCGCGTACACCTTAAGTTTTTGTTTATGGGTGTCTATTATTTCGTCTAATGGTTTGTTATTTTTTTGTTGTAAAACGTTTATGTGTTTGATTATATTTTTTGATCTATTACCGTTCTTGTATTGTGTTAGACGTCCTAAGTTCCTCCGGAATTCATTTACTTTATTTTCAATTCGTATTTGCCACTTATGTTTTCCCGAGTTAAATATTTTGTTGTTTTGTGTTATAGGATGTTGGTTGTTAAGTATTGTTGTAGTTATTGCAGCTACGTATATATATGTGTGAATGTTTTCTATTGTGGAGTTATGATTGAGCATTGTTGGTAGTATAGTGTTGTTTATAGTTTCGATATATTTAATGGTGTTTTTTTTAAATATTAATTTTGGAATTCGAGGGCGACTAACTGGGTTTACACCTTCCCACTTTATTAGATTAGTGTTTATTTCATTTAGAGTTTTTGCGATCATATCGTTGTTCGGGTTATTTGTTATTTCAGCTCTGTTTGTGTTTCTATTGGGACTTTGTTCTTCATTATTATTTTGGTCTATTAAATCGTTTATTTGGTTATTATTATTAGGATTTTGTGTAATGTTCTGCTCTATATTGTTGTTATGTATGCTAGCTATTTTATTGGCTACTTCTTGTTTAATATTTTCAATGTTAACGTCGGTTAAAAGTTTATTTGTCATTATTGCTCGCTTTTGGTCTGATACTCTTTGTGCAGTTATTTTGTGTTCGTATTGTGGATATAATTGTATAAATAGTCTATGGAAATCTGTTCTGTATCCTGTTTTCAGTGTGTCCAATTTCGTTGCAGTGTAGTAGCAGTGCATAATATCTTCATTCATTTTTGTAGTCCATGCTATGCGCTGCCTTGGTTTTCCTGCTTTTGTGGTTGTCTGTTGTTCAGGCAAAACATTTGGAGCAGGTTGTTGGCTATTGTCATCATGATCGGGCTCTTGATTCCCGCGTCGTTCCCGACCGTTACGACGCTCGTCCGAGGCTCTCGTATTTCGTGGAACCGTTTTTTCACACTAGTAGATGGTTAGTCTATTCTAGTGGTTGACTGGGGTCCGCGGATTCGTCATTTCCGTAATGCCAAAGAGGCATTCCTTTGCGGTTTTTGTTTACAGTTTTTCTTCTGGGTTCACAGTTTTCCTTCAGGCATGCATTCAACCAGCCAGTATGCTAGGCTTTTTGACGAGATTGTTCTTTTCGTCGTCTAGACTTAGGTACCGTGGATTCGTCACAACCATGATCCCCTATCGGAGGATCCCTATCCGGTTTTTGACTAGGGAAACCGCGGGATTGTCAAGCCCGTCATCCCCTAATAGGAGATGCCCTTGCGGGGTTTTTATTATTATTCCCACGCCACTCTCCCCCCCGCATACCGCGCGAGGCGGGGTCCATTTTCACCGAGCATGACGGCAGTTTCGTGCTGCAAGTCGTGTCGGCACTTTTTTTTTGTGTTATGTTTTGTATTATTTTATTAATATTTATGTCAGTGTTTATTTATTCATGTCAATGTTTTTCTAATAATGTTGCATGTTTTTAAAATGACTGCTTTTTGTATCTTATGATGTATAATTGGGTTGATGTTGAGTTCTTTTAAGTTTTTAATAAATGTTTTGTGGAGTATTCCAGTTGCTGAAATCACAAATGGAATTGTTTTTACAGTTTTTTGTTTCCATATTCGTTTTATTTCTTGCGTTAGTTCACTATATTTTTCAATTTTTTCTACATATTTTCTGTGTATGTTGGTATCATTTGGGGTGCTGATTTCTATGAAGTCTGTTATTTTGTTTATTTTATTTATTAAAGTAATATCCGGTCTATTGCTTATTACAGTTTTATCGGTGTGTATTGTAGTGTCCCAGTATAGGGTATGTTCTTCATTGTCTAAGATGTTTGAAGGGATATATTTGTAATATGGATCTTTGTTTTCTTGTAAATGTTGTTTATTGGCTATTTCTTGATGTATTATTTTTGCAACTATGTTGTGTCTAAGTGTATATTCTGTGCCTGCTAAAATTTGACATCCTGCGGTTATGTGGTCTATTGTTTCTGGGTGTATTTGGCATCTTCGACATTTGTCGTTAGTTATACTTGGGTCTTTGATTATGTATTTTTGATAGTTTTTGGTGAGAATTACTTGGTCTTGAACGGCAATTATAAACCCTTCCGTTTCAGGATGAAGCTCTCCTCTCTGAAGCCAAGTGTAGCTATTCATTTTGTCAATATTTGGGTCTTCCATAAGATGTAAGTGTTTTCCGTGTAACTGTTTCTGTGCCCAAATAGTTTTCTTTTCGTCAACAGTTGTTTGGGTGATTGTTATTTCAGTGTTTTGTAGGTTTAGTGGGGTGTAGTGCTTATCTGCAAGGACTATTGCTTTGTGTAGATCAGATGTGTGGTGGTGGAAAAATTGTCTTAATGTTGGGATTTGGCTATTGTGAAGGTTTTGGATATCAATCAATCCTCTTCCTCCTTGTAGTCTTGGTATTGTAAGTCTTTGTGTGCATGAGTTGGGGTGAAGTTTTCTATGTTTGGTAAGTTGTCTTCTCGTTGTTCTTTCCAGGTTGTCAATGTCAGTTTTGGTCCAGTTTATTATTCCAAAGGAGTAAGTGAGTATTGGTATGGCATATGTGTTGATTGCTTTACAGAGGTTTTTAGAATTTAGTTGTGTTTTAAGTATCTGGTTAAGGCGTTTTTTGTATTGCAGTGAAAGGTGGTTTTTAATAGAGGTGTGGTCTATTTTTGTACTTTGTTGGAATCCAAGATACTTGTACGTTTCATGTTCTTCCATGTTTTCAAGGATTTGGTCGTTTAACGTTTCAGTCAGTGTGTCAGTCCATTTTCCTTTCTCTATGTGTTGTGCTTTACATTTACTGATGCCAAAACTCATTTTTATATCGTTTGTTATTTGTTCTGTTATTTTTAAAAGTGCTTTTAGGTGTGTTTGTGTGGAGGCGTATAGTTTGATGTCGTCCATGTATAGAAGATGATTTATCGTGTGTTTTGTAGTCTTTTCGTGTATTATATTGTATCCATATCTTGTGTTGTTGAGGGTGTTGGAAAGAGGGTTCAGACAGAGACAAAACCAAAGAGCACTTAGAGAGTCACCTTGGAAGATTCCTTTTTTTATGTCTATTTGTTCTGTTGTTATTGTTTCTGAAGATGTTATTAGATTTATTTGTGTTTTCCATTTATTCATTGTGTTTTGTAGAAAGTTTATTAGTTTTGGGTGTATTTTGTATATTTGAAGCACTTTGATTAACCAGCTATGTGGCACGGATTCGAAAGCTTTCTGGTAGTCTATGTAGCATGAATGTAGGTTCCGTTGTTTTGATGTGGCTTGTTTCATAATTGTTGTGTCAATTATAAGTTGCTCCTTGCAGCCCTGACTGTTTTTTTTGCATCCTTTTTGTTCATCAGTTATGACGTTTTGTTGTGTTAGATGAGTTTCTATTTTCGACGAAATTGTGGAGGTGATTATTTTATATAGTTTAGGTAGGCATGTTATTGGTCTATAGTTGGACGGGTTGGTAGTTTCATTATTTTTTGGTTTGATGTATGTTTTGCCTATTGTAAGAAATTCTGGTAGGGTTTGTGGTTGGCCTATTATTTTACTAATTGCTAGTGCTAGGTGATGGTGTGTTGAGGTGAACTTTTTGTACCAGAAATTTTGGACGTTATCTATTCCTGGACATTTCCAATTGTGAGTTTTATTGATTATGTTGGTTAGTTCCTCTGTTGACAGTGTGATATTGTGTTGTGGTTGTAGATCTTTTTGTCGGTGTTCTTCTTGGCGAATCCATGTAGCTGATTCGTTGTGCTGAGTAGGTACTGACCATATGTTTTTCCAGTAATTCGTTATTTGTTCTTTTGTTGGTGAGATAATTTGAAAGTCTTCTTTGGATGCTAATTTTTTGTAAAAAGTCTTTTGGTTATTTGTGAATAGCTTGTTATCAGTCCTCCTTTGATTGGATTCTTTATAACGTGTTAGTCTGGCCGCGTACACCTTAAGTTTTTGTTTATGGGTGTCTATTATTTCGTCTAATGGTTTGTTATTTTTTTGTTGTAAAACGTTTATGTGTTTGATTATATTTTTTGATCTATTACCGTTCTTGTATTGTGTTAGACGTCCTAAGTTCCTCCGGAATTCATTTACTTTATTTTCAATTCGTATTTGCCACTTATGTTTTCCCGAGTTAAATATTTTGTTGTTTTGTGTTATAGGATGTTGGTTGTTAAGTATTGTTGTAGTTATTGCAGCTACGTATATATATGTGTGAATGTTTTCTATTGTGGAGTTATGATTGAGCATTGTTGGTAGTATAGTGTTGTTTATAGTTTCGATATATTTAATGGTGTTTTTTTTAAATATTAATTTTGGAATTCGAGGGCGACTAACTGGGTTTACACCTTCCCACTTTATTAGATTAGTGTTTATTTCATTTAGAGTTTCTGCGATCATATCGTTGTTCGGGTTATTTGTTATTTCAGCTCTGTTTGTGTTTCTATTGGGACTTTGTTCTTCATTATTATTTTGGTCTATTAAATCGTTTATTTGGTTATTATTATTAGGATTTTGTGTAATGTTCTGCTCTATATTGTTGTTATGTATGCTAGCTATTTTATTGGCTACTTCTTGTTTAATATTTTCAATGTTAACGTTGGTTAAAAGTTTATTTGTCATTATTGCTCGCTTTTGGTCTGATACTCTTTGTGCAGTTATTTTGTGTTCGTATTGTGGATATAATTGTATAAATAGTCTATGGAAATCTGTTCTGTATCCTGTTTTCAGTGTGTCCAATTTCGTTGCAGTGTAGTAGCAGTGCATAATATCTTCATTCATTTTTGTAGTCCATGCTATGCGCTGCCTTGGTTTTCCTGCTTTTGTGGTTGTCTGTTGTTCAGGCAAAACATTTGGAGCAGGTTGTTGGCTATTGTCATCATGATCGGGCTCTTGATTCCCGCGTCGTTCCCGACCGTTACGACGCTCGTCCGAGGCTCTCGTATTTCGTGGAACCGTATTTTCACACTAGTAGATGGTTAGTCTATTCTAGTGGTTGACTGGGGTCCGCGGATTCGTCATTTCCGTAATGCCAAAGAGGCATTCCTTTGCGGTTTTTGTTTACAGTTTTTCTTCTGGGTTCACAGTTTTCCTTCAGGCATGCATTCAACCAGCCAGTATGCTAGGCTTTTTGACGAGATTGTTCTTTTCGTCGTCTAGACTTAGGTACCGTGGATTCGTCACAACCATGATCCCCTATCGGAGGATCCCTATCCGGTTTTTGACTAGGGAAACCGCGGGATTGTCAAGCCCGTCATCCCCTAATAGGAGATGCCCTTGCGGGGTTTTTATTATTATTCCCACGCCACTCTCCCCCCCGCATACCGCGCGAGGCGGGGTCCATTTTCACCGAGCATGACGGCAGTTTCGTGCTGCAAGTCGTGTCGGCACTTTTTTTTTGTGTTATGTTTTGTATTATTTTATTAATATTTATGTCAGTGTTTATTTATTCATGTCAATGTTTTTCTAATAATGTTGCATGTTTTTAAAATGACTGCTTTTTGTATCTTATGATGTATAATTGGGTTGATGTTGAGTTCTTTTAAGTTTTTAATAAATGTTTTGTGGAGTATTCCAGTTGCTGAAATCACAAATGGAATTGTTTTTACAGTTTTTTGTTTCCATATTCGTTTTATTTCTTGCGTTAGTTCACTATATTTTTCAATTTTTTCTACATATTTTCTGTGTATGTTGGTATCATTTGGGGTGCTGATTTCTATGAAGTATGTTATTTTGTTTATTTTATTTATTAAAGTAATATCCGGTCTATTGCTTATTACAGTTTTATCGGTGTGTATTGTAGTGTCCCAGTATAGGGTATGTTCTTCATTGTCTAAGATGTTTGAAGGGATATATTTGTAATATGGATCTTTGTTTTCTTGTAAATGTTGTTTATTGGCTATTTCTTGATGTATTATTTTTGCAACTATGTTGTGTCTAAGTGTATATTCTGTGCCTGCTAAAATTTGACATCCTGCGGTTATGTGGTCTATTGTTTCTGGGTGTATTTGGCATCTTCGACATTTGTCGTTAGTTATACTTGGGTCTTTGATTATGTATTTTTGATAGTTTTTGGTGAGAATTACTTGGTCTTGAACGGCAATTATAAACCCTTCCGTTTCAGGATGAAGCTCTCCTCTCTGAAGCCAAGTGTAGCTATTCATTTTGTCAATATTTGGGTCTTCCATAAGATGTAAGTGTTTTCCGTGTAACTGTTTCTGTGCCCAAATAGTTTTCTTTTCGTCAACAGTTGTTTGGGTGATTGTTATTTCAGTGTTTTGTAGGTTTAGTGGGGTGTAGTGCTTATCTGCAAGGACTATTGCTTTGTGTAGATCAGATGTGTGGTGGTGGAAAAATTGTCTTAATGTTGGGATTTGGCTATTGTGAAGGTTTTGGATATCAATCAATCCTCTTCCTCCTTGTAGTCTTGGTATTGTAAGTCTTTGTGTGCATGAGTTGGGGTGAAGTTTTCTATGTTTGGTAAGTTGTCTTCTCGTTGTTCTTTCCAGGTTGTCAATGTCAGTTTTGGTCCAGTTTATTATTCCAAAGGAGTAAGTGAGTATTGGTATGGCATAGGTGTTGATTGCTTTACAGAGGTTTTTGGAATTTAGTTGTGTTTTAAGTATCTGGTTAAGGCGTTTTTTGTATTGCAGTGAAAGGTGGTTTTTAATAGAGGTGTGGTCTATTTTTGTACTTTGTTGGAATCCAAGATACTTGTACGTTTCATGTTCTTCCATGTTTTCAAGGATTTGGTCGTTTAACGTTTCAGTCAGTGTGTCAGTCCATTTTCCTTTCTCTATGTGTTGTGCTTTACATTTACTGATGCCAAAACTCATTTTTATATCGTTTGTTATTTGTTCTGTTATTTTTAAAAGTGCTTTTAGGTGTGTTTGTGTGGAGGCGTATAGTTTGATGTCGTCCATGTATAGAAGATGATTTATCGTGTGTTTTGTAGTCTTTTCGTGTATTATATTGTATCCATATCTTGTGTTGTTGAGGGTGTTGGAAAGAGGGTTCAGACAGAGACAAAACCAAAGAGCACTTAGAGAGTCACCTTGGAAGATTCCTTTTTTTATGTCTATTTGTTCTGTTGTTATTGTTTCTGAAGATGTTATTAGATTTATTTGTGTTTTCCATTTATTCATTGTGTTTTGTAGAAAGTTTATTAGTTTTGGGTGTATTTTGTATATTTGAAGCACTTTGATTAACCAGCTATGTGGCACGGATTCGAAAGCTTTCTGGTAGTCTATGTAGCATGAATGTAGGTTCCGTTGTTTTGATGTGGCTTGTTTCATAATTGTTGTGTCAATTATAAGTTGCTCCTTGCAGCCCTGACTGTTTTTTTTGCATCCTTTTTGTTCATCAGTTATGACGTTTTGTTGTGTTAGATGAGTTTCTATTTTCGACGAAATTGTGGAGGTGATTATTTTATATAGTGTAGGTAGGCATGTTATTGGTCTATAGTTGGACGGGTTGGTAGTTTCATTATTTTTTGGTTTGATGTATGTTTTGCCTATTGTAAGAAATTCTGGTAGGGTTTGTGGTTGGCCTATTATTTTACTAATTGCTAGTGCTAGGTGATGGTGTGTTGAGGTGAACTTTTTGTACCAGAAATTTTGGACGTTATCTATTCCTGGACATTTCCAATTGTGAGTTTTATTGATTATGTTGGTTAGTTCCTCTGTTGACAGTGTGATATTGTGTTGTGGTTGTAGATCTTTTTGTCGGTGTTCTTCTTGGCGAATCCATGTAGCTGATTCGTTGTGCTGAGTAGGTACTGACCATATGTTTTTCCAGTAATTCGTTATTTGTTCTTTTGTTGGTGAGATAATTTGAAAGTCTTCTTTGGATGCTAATTTTTTGTAAAAAGTCTTTTGGTTATTTGTGAATAGCTTGTTATCAGTCCTCCTTTGATTGGATTCTTTATAACGTGTTAGTCTGGCCGCGTACACCTTAAGTTTTTGTTTATGGGTGTCTATTATTTCGTCTAATGGTTTGTTATTTTTTTGTTGTAAAACGTTTATGTGTTTGATTATATTTTTTGATCTATTACCGTTCTTGTATTGTGTTAGACGTCCTAAGTTCCTCCGGAATTCATTTACTTTATTTTCAATTCGTATTTGCCACTTATGTTTTCCCGAGTTAAATATTTTGTTGTTTTGTGTTATAGGATGTTGGTTGTTAAGTATTGTTGTAGTTATTGCAGCTACGTATATATATGTGTGAATGTTTTCTATTGTGGAGTTATGATTGAGCATTGTTGGTAGTATAGTGTTGTTTATAGTTTCGATATATTTAATGGTGTTTTTTTTTAAATATTAATTTTGGAATTCGAGGGCGACTAACTGGGTTTACACCTTCCCACTTTATTAGATTAGTGTTTATTTCATTTAGAGTTTTTGCGATCATATCGTTGTTCGGGTTATTTGTTATTTCAGCTCTGTTTGTGTTTCTATTGGGACTTTGTTCTTCATTATTATTTTGGTCTATTAAATCGTTTATTTGGTTATTATTATTAGGATTTTGTGTAATGTTCTGCTCTATATTGTTGTTATGTATGCTAGCTATTTTATTGGCTACTTCTTGTTTAATATTTTCAATGTTAACGTCGGTTAAAAGTTTATTTGTCATTATTGCTCGCTTTTGGTCTGATACTCTTTGTGCAGTTATTTTGTGTTCGTATTGTGGATATAATTGTATAAATAGTCTATGGAAATCTGTTCTGTATCCTGTTTTCAGTGTGTCCAATTTCGTTGCAGTGTAGTAGCAGTGCATAATATCTTCATTCATTTTTGAAGTCCATGCTATGCGCTGCCTTGGTTTTCCTGCTTTTGTGGTTGTCTGTTGTTCAGGCAAAACATTTGGAGCTGGTTGTTGGCTATTGTCATCATGATCGGGCTCTTGATTCCCGCGTCGTTCCCGACCGTTACGACGCTCGTCCGAGGCTCTCGTATTTCGTGGAACCGTTTTTTCACACTAGTAGATGGTTAGTCTATTCTAGTGGTTGACTGGGGTCCGCGGATTCGTCATTTCCGTAATGCCAAAGAGGCATTCCTTTGCGGTTTTTGTTTACAGTTTTTCTTCTGGGTTCACAGTTTTCCTTCAGGCATGCATTCAACCAGCCAGTATGCTAGGCTTTTTGACGAGATTGTTCTTTTCGTCGTCTAGACTTAGGTACCGTGGATTCGTCACAACCATGATCCCCTATCGGAGGATCCCTATCCGGTTTTTGACTAGGGAAACCGCGGGATTGTCAAGCCCGTCATCCCCTAATAGGAGATGCCCTTGCGGGGTTTTTATTATTATTCCCACGCCACTCTCCCCCCCGCATACCGCGCGAGGCGGGGTCCATTTTCACCGAGCATGACGGCAGTTTCGTGCTGCAAGTCGTGTCGGCACTTTTTTTTGTGTTATGTTTTGTATTATTTTATTAATATTTATGTCAGTGTTTATTTATTCATGTCAATGTTTTTCTAATAATGTTGCATGTTTTTAAAATGACTGCTTTTTGTATCTTATGATGTATAATTGGGTTGATGTTGAGTTCTTTTAAGTTTTTAATAAATGTTTTGTGGAGTATTCCAGTTGCTGAAATCACAAATGGAATTGTTTTTACAGTTTTTTGTTTCCATATTCGTTTTATTTCTTGCGTTAGTTCACTATATTTTTCAATTTTTTCTACATATTTTCTGTGTATGTTGGTATCATTTGGGGTGCTGATTTCTATGAAGTATGTTATTTTGTTTATTTTATTTATTAAAGTAATATCCGGTCTATTGCTTATTACAGTTTTATCGGTGTGTATTGTAGTGTCCCAGTATAGGGTATGTTCTTCATTGTCTAAGATGTTTGAAGGGATATATTTGTAATATGGATCTTTGTTTTCTTGTAAATGTTGTTTATTGGCTATTTCTTGATGTATTATTTTTGCAACTATGTTGTGTTTAAGTGTATATTCTGTGCCTGCTAAAATTTGACATCCTGCGGTTATGTGGTCTATTGTTTCTGGGTGTATTTGGCATCTTCGACATTTGTCGTTAGTTATACTTGGGTCTTTGATTATGTATTTTTGATAGTTTTTGGTGAGAATTACTTGGTCTTGAACGGCAATTATAAACCCTTCCGTTTCAGGATGAAGCTCTCCTCTCTGAAGCCAAGTGTAGCTATTCATTTTGTCAATATTTGGGTCTTCCATAAGATGTAAGTGTTTTCCGTGTAACTGTTTCTGTGCCCAAATAGTTTTCTTTTCGTCAACAGTTGTTTGGGTGATTGTTATTTCAGTGTTTTGTAGGTTTAGTGGGGTGTAGTGCTTATCTGCAAGGACTATTGCTTTGTGTAGATCAGATGTGTGGGTGTGGAAAAATTGTCTTAATGTTGGGATTTGGCTATTGTGAAGGTTTTGGATATCAATCAATCCTCTTCCTCCTTGTAGTCTTGGTATTGTAAGTCTTTGTGTGCATGAGTTGGGGTGAAGTTTTCTATGTTTGGTAAGTTGTCTTCTCGTTGTTCTTTCCAGGTTGTCAATGTCAGTTTTGGTCCAGTTTATTATTCCAAAGGAGTAAGTGAGTATTGGTATGGCATAGGTGTTGATTGCTTTACAGAGGTTTTTGGAATTTAGTTGTGTTTTAAGTATCTGGTTAAGGCGTTTTTTGTATTGCAGTGAAAGGTGGTTTTTAATAGAGGTGTGGTCTATTTTTGTACTTTGTTGGAGTCCAAGATACTTGTACGTTTCATGTTCTTCCATGTTTTCAAGGATTTGATCGTTTAACGTTTCAGTCAGTGCGTCAGTCCATTTTCCTTTCTCTATGTGTTGTGCTTTACATTTACTGATGCCAAAGCTCATTTTTATATCGTTTGTTATTTGTTCTGTTATTTTTAAAAGTGCTTTTAAGTGTGTTTGTGTGGAGGCGTATAGTTTGATGTCGTCCATGTATAGAAGATGGTTTATCGTGTGTTTTGTAGTCTTTTCGTGTATTATATTGTATCCATATCTTGTGTTGTTGAGGGTGTTGGAAAGAGGGTTCAGACAGAGACAAAACCAAAGAGCACTTAGAGAGTCACCTTGGAAGATTCCTTTTTTTATGTCTATTTGTTCTGTTGTTATTGTTTCTGAAGATGTTATTAGATTTATTTGTGTTTTCCATTTATTCATTGTGTTTTGTACTTGTGATGAACTTAAATAAGTTACTATATCCAGAAGGGCCAACACCATTTAAAATGTCTATGATTTCATCTCGGTTTAAACTATATTTTCCAAAAAATCTTTGACGAATTCTTTTAAGTATCGTTCATCTTCCTAAGAAATGTGTAATGTCTTCTAATTCATTTAAGTTACATAAAGTGCAATTTAAACCCCTTTGGCTTCCCAAGTATATTAAATCACATCTGGCTTTCATAATCCACATAATTTTATAGATTCCAGTATTATCGTTTAAAAAGCTTCTGGCGTTGTTATGGTCTAATTCCTTATATAATCGGGTGCTTTGGTGTGCCCTTTCCCATAAAGTTCGAGTATTCGAATCATGAAGATTTTCTATTATTGAAATTATATTTCTATTCCACTCTCTTTTATTTAAAGTGCCCCAGTTACATGTTATATTTAACTTTTGTGCTAGATTACTAATTTCTTCAACCCAAAATATCTGTTTTTCTAAAATCTTTTTTGATAGTATATGAGGCAATCTATTATCATCATATTCAAATAACGTTTTGAATATATATTTTAAGTGAAGCTGCAGTGTATACAAATGAAAACTTGGAACATTTGTCTCTAAGAGAATGCAATAAGATGGCGTATTACTCGGGAGATGAAGTACACTTTTTAAAAAATAAAGTTGAATTTTGTCTACTTCTTCAAACAACGAGTTTCCCCATACCTGAGCAGCATAACTCTGGATTGCTCTAGTCACCGCTAAAAACAGTTTCCATTTTGCCGACAACTTAATTTTATTTTTACTAAGAAATGTGCACCAAGTTGCATTTATGCTGTTTTTCGCTAGAACATTTCTATTTTCTATATGTTGCTTGAAACTGAGTTTTGATGTTAGCTTTACACCCAAGTAATTATATTCTTTCGTTATTGGTATAACTTCGCCGTGAAAAAAACCACTTTTCTTTTTCTGCTATTCTACCGCCTCTCCGAAAAATCATTATAGCTGACTTAGATAAGTTCACTTGCATATTCCACTTATCGCAGTATTTTTCTAAGTTGCTTATCATTTTTTGAAGAGCACTAACCTCATCTGCCAATATGACGATATCGTCAGCATATAATAGCAAACGGATATTTAACTCATCTATAAAGAGTCCACCCTCCAAGCTGTCGTGCAGGTCATTCAAGTAAAGAGCAAAGAGCAAAGGTGAAAGCAGGTACCCTTGCTTTACTCCTGACGATATTTTGAATTTTTCACTCATTTCATCTCCTACTTTTACTCTCGAACATGTATTTCTGTAATAACTTTCAATAAAGTTTGCCATTTTGGTGGAGATTCCTATTTCATGAAGCTTGTATAGCAATAGTTGTCTAGGGACAGTATCAAAAGCGGCTTTAAAGTCCACAAAAAACGCGTACACTTTTTTCTTCTCCCTAAACTTAATATGGACTATTGCTGCTAGGTTATATATGTTATCTACAGTTGAATGTCGCTTTCTGAAACCTGCTTGAAATTCTGTTATAATATTTTTATTTTCTACCCAGCTTGTGAGTCGCTCATTTAAAATACCCATCATTATCTTTGCAACACAATTCATGAATGAGATACCTCTATAATTGGAGGGAGATTTCCTATCGCCTTTTTTAAAGAGCGGATATATCAGACTTGTTTCGAAACATTCAGATACTTGGCCCATATTATATAGCCTATTAAAAACGTTTGCCAACTCAACAAGAAACCGGTCATCGGCATTTTTAAAAAACTCATATGGAACCTTGTCTGAGCCTGGAGCTTTTCCACATTTCGTTTTTTGTAACATCAATCTGATTTCATCTATTGAGATTGGTCTGTCTAGACAATCATCCCTTACTAAATTTGCCACATATTGTATACATGGTGCACAGGGAGTACACAGTGTAATATATCTCCATAGCTAAACTAATATTACAATTATCTGTAATGGGATTTATCATCTTGTTTGAGAAATCATAGCCAACTTCACCTTGCCAAAATATAATGGGATATTGCAGTGCGTCATATGAGCGGTGTGTTTCCTGTATACGTTGTAATTGATCATTTCGACGATGTAAAACAATATCACGGGATTCCAAGTTTTCTCCAACTACAACGATGGCAACATCGAAAATAGTTGGTGCATTAAAACGTCTTGCATGTTGGCCAACAGGTGTTTTATCAGCTCTGGTTACAATTTTGTGATTATCAGATGGCATCAGATCCAGTGCTGTTTTAAACAACAAAATCAATTGATTGTGCTCATGAGATAAAGCTTGTAATTGTTCTGCAATAGACCTCTGAATTATTATGTGAAGAACGTATATCAATTTCTTGTGGTGAATTGCCATGAAATAAATTTGTAGGAACTTGTAATTGCTATCTGACACTGGTAACATTCTTTTTTTAAATGTTCCTTGAAGTCCAAGGATGGTTTTTGCGGCGAGAAAAATTCCAATAATTTTCGAGGAAACCCTAAAACAACCCTTTTCTTTTTCCCGTACAAATATTTTCTAACAAAATGCAGAGTCAATTTGACCTTTATTGCTATTCAATAAAGTTCATATTAAATTACAAGCACTCATTGTTGTCTATATAATGTAGGTGTGTTCCTATCGTCAAAGAGTCAATTTCTGCTTTATTGTCGCTGCACAAAGTTCAAATTCAATCAAATGTATGTGTGTGCGCGCACGTGTGTATGCGTGTTCTCGTTGGAGGATCTAATGCGTTCACACAAAAGTGATTATATCGTGAACCCGACCAAATTAAAAAGTCAAAAAATGTAAGAGTTATATATTTGATTGGCCTCGCAATATTCTTTCTTTTGTTTTAGTTTCAGAACGCGACATAAACTACATCAGTTTTCACGTCGTTGCATCTGTCAAACAAACCGCGTTAAAAAGCGTTTATTATCTGTAATAATTAATTGTGATTGTTTTATTTCGTGTTTTGTGCAAAGTGTTTTAATACCTGTGATTAATTATTATTGCATGTGACATAATTTAGCTAAATATATTTGATTTAAATCCTATAAGACGAAGTAATTTAGGTAGAAGAACCTGAAATGCTACAAACCAAACTAATTACCGATATAATTATATTGCAAAAGAACGTGACTACCGCAATTCTTCATCTTCTTAATTGGCCCGATAACCGCTTATGCGATTTTGGCCGAGCTTAACAAAGCGCGCCAGTCGTTTCTTTCTCGTGCTAACCGGCGCCAATTGGACACACCAAGTGAAGCCAAGTCCTTCTCCACCTGATCTTTCCAACGCAGAGGAGGCCTTCCTCTTCCTCTGCTACCACCAACTGGTACCGCATCGAATACTTTCAGAGCGTTTGTATACATTCGGACGACATGACCCAGCCAACGAAGCCGCTGGATCTTTATTCGCTGCGCCATGTCTATGTCGCCGTAAAGCTCATACAGCTCATCGTTCCATCGTCTGCGATATTCGCCGTTGCCAACGTGCAAAGGTCCAAAAATCTTACGCAGAATCTTTCTCTCGAACACTCCAAGCGTCGTTTCATCGGATGTTGTCATCGTCCAAGCTTCTGCGCCATACGTTAGGACGGGCATGATGAGAGTCTTGTAGAGTGTTAGTTTTGTTCGTCGAGAGAGGACTTTACTGCCCAGTTGCCTACTTAGTCCAAAGTAGCACTTGTTGGCAAGAGAGATTCTACGTTGGATTTCAAAGCTGACATTGTTATCGGTGTTAATGCTGGTTCCTAAATAAACGAAGTCTTTTAGAACCTCGAAATTATAACTGTCTACAGTAAAGTGGGCGCCTATACGCGAGTGCGCCGACTTTTTGTTTGAAGACAGGAGGTACTTCGTTTTGTCCTCGTTCACCACCAAGCCCATTCGCTTTGCCTCTTTATCCAGTTTGGAGAAGGCAGAACTAACAGCGCGGTTGTTAAGGCCGATGATATCAATATCATCGGCATACGCCAACAATTGTACACTCTTTTAAAATATTGTGCCTGAGCGATTAAGTTCTGCGGCTCGTACGATGCTCTCCAACATCAGGTTAAAGAAGTCAAACGACAGCTAGTCACCCTGTCTGAAACCTCGTTTGGTATCAAACGGCTCGGAGAGGTCCTTCCCAATTCTGACGGCGCTGCTGGTGTTGAGCAACGTCATCTTACATAGCCGTATTAGTTTTGCGGGGATACCAAATTCAGACATCGCGGCATACAGGTAACTCCTTTCCGTATTGTCGAATGCAGATTTGAAGTCGACGAAAAGATGGTGTGTGTCGATTCTCCTTTCATGGGTCTTTTCCAAGATTTGGCGTATTGTGAATATTTGGTCGATGGTAGACTTTCCAGGTCTAAAGCCACACTGATAAGGTCCAATCAGGTGGTTGACGGTGGGCTTCAGCCTTTCACACAATACGCTCGCTAGAACCTTATAGGCGATATTTAGAAGACTAATCCCGCGGTAATTGGCACAAATTGCAGGATCGCCCTTCTTATGGATTGGGCAGAGCACACTTAAATTCCAATCGACAGGCATGCTTTCATCCGACCATATTTTGCATAGGAGCTGATGCATGCACCTTACCAGCTCCTCGCCGCCATGTTTGAATAGCTCAGCCGGCAGTCCGTTTGCGCCCGCGGCTTTGTTGTTCTTTAGCCGTGATATTGCTATTCTCACCTCGTCATGGTCGGGTAACGGAACGATAATTCCGTCGTCAACGATTGGGGTATCGGGATCTTCACATTCTCTATGACATGCGCAGCTGTCACTGTTTAACAGGTTCGAGAAGTGTTCCTTCCGTAATTTAAGATTGCTCTGTACGTCATTCACCAGTTCGCCGTCTTTGTTCTTACAGGAAAACGCCCCCGTCTTAAAACCTTCTGTAAGCCGCCGAACTTTCTGGTAGAATTTTGGGGCGTTGTTCCTATTGGCCAGCATCTCAAGCTCCTCGCACTCACGTATTTCGGCCTCTCGTTTCTTCTGTCGGATAATACGTCTCTCTTCCTTTTTCAGCTCTCTGTAGCGATCCCACATGGCTCGCGTTGCGCCCGATCGCAGCGTGGCTCTATAGGCGGCATCTTTTCTTTCGGCGGCAGCATGATTTCTTCTTCGGCGGCGGTACGTAGGGAACGAGAAATGTTGCTCCATTGCTCGCGCATGCCGGCTTGTTCGGCAGTGCTCTCTGAGAGCAGGAGTGAGAGTCGAGTGGCGAATCTTCCGGCTGTCTGTTGGGATTGCAGCTTTTCGATATCGAACATTCTTTGCGTAGGTAGATGTACGTTTTTTGCTGCACAGAGGCGTGTGCGCAGTTTGGCTGCAACAAGGTAGTGATCCGAGTCGATGTTGGCTCCTCGGATCGTACGTACATCTAATACACTAGAAGCGTGTCTTCCATCTATCACAACATGATCGATCTGGTTTCACGTTTTTCGATCAGGGGACAGCCAGGTAGCTTGGTGTATCTTTTTATGCTGGAATCTGGTGCTGCAGACTACCATGTTTCGGGCCCCGGCGAAGTCAATCAGCCTCTGTCCGTTACCGGATGTTTCGTTGTGCAGGCTGAATTTTCCGACTGTGGGACCAAAAATTCCCTCCTTGCCCACCCTGGCGTTAAAGTCGGCAAGCACGATTTTTATGTCGTGGCGGGGCAGCGCTCATAGGAACGTTCCAAGCGGTCATAAAAGGAATCCTTGGTCGCATCGTCCTTCTCTTTCGTCAGCGCGTGGGCGCAAATTAGCGAGATGTTAAAAAATCGCGCTTTGATGCGGATTATTGCAAGACGCTCGTCCACCGGAGTGAACGACAGTACTTGGCGACGAAGTCTCTCTCACACAACAAATCCGACACCAAATTTGCGCTCCTTTACATGGCAGCTGTAGTAGACGTCGCAAGGTCCTATGTTTTTCTTACCTTGCCGAGTCCATCGCATCTCTTGGATGGCAGTGATGTCAGCCTTTACTCTCACGAGGACATCAACCAGCCGGGCAGAGGCACCTTCCCCATTAAGGGAACGGACATTCCAGGTGCATGCCCTCAAATCGTATTCCTTGTTTCGTTTGCAGGGGTCGTCATCAGTGTTGGAAGTTCTCATCCGAGGCTTTGTTGCTGTTTTCATTGGGGGGGCTTTTTAAGTGGCGGGTCCCAAACCCAGCGCACAACCAGCTATGCTGGGATGCTTCGCCTTCTCACGTTAGCTCACTCCCGAACGGGTGTTCGGAAGCTAACCAGAGGATACGTGGGCTAATCCCGGACGTTGTGAGCTGCTTGAACCATATGTAGAAGAATCGTCCTGGCCACTCCCAAGTGAATGGCGATCAGTAACTTTCCCCACTTGCGTGGACTTCTACACATGGAACCATCCTCCTACCGCAATTAACGTGAAATAATTCGTGCCCGGTCCCTTAATGGGGAATGTGCCTCTGGCGGGCTTTTTGATGTCCTCGTGAGAGTAAAGGCTAACATCTCTGCCATTCAATAAATGCGATGGACGGGGCAAGGCAAGAAAAACATAGCACCCTGCCACGTCTACTACAGCTGTCATGTAAAGGAGCGCAAATTCGATGTAGGATTTGTTGTGGGAGAGAGACTTCATGGCCAAGTACTGTCGTTTATTCCAGTGGACGAGCGTCTCGCAATAATCCGCATCAAAGCCCGTTTTTTAACATCTCGCTAATTTGCGCCCACGCCCTGACGGAAGAGAAGGACGATGCGATCAAAGATTCCTTCTATGAAACTTCCGGTAACGGACAGATGGTAGTCTGCAGCACCAGATTCCAGCATAAAAAGATAAACCAAGCTACCTGGCTGTCTCCTGATCGAAAAACGCGAAACCAGATCGACCATGTTGTCATAGATGAAAGACACGCTTCTAGTGTATTAGATGTTCGTACGATCCGAGGGCCCAACATCGACGCGGATCATTACCTTGTTTGCGTCTGTGCAGCAAAAAACGTACATCTACTTACTGCTACCCGACCCTGGTCGGATGAAAAGATGCCTACCGATTGTAATTTAAGTGTGCTCTGCCCAATCCATAAGAAGGGTGAAACTGCAATCTGTGCCAATTATTGCGGGGTAAGTCTCCAAGTCCAAAAAGGAACTCTAGACTCCGATACTGAACCCGCCGCAACAAGAAAACACAGTCGAACCCGCTAGAATCGGGTTATCAACCTATGCGCAAATAGCAGCACAAGCTACAAATAATAACGCAGGTATGCCTAACCCTCAAAATGATGATATTCAAGAACTTAAAAAAAGGATGAGCCAGCTCATCAATCAAATGACTAACATTATGAACATAATCACACTACTGGTCACCAAATTCGATGGACAAGCAAAGTAAAATGACAATAGCCTTATGGAATGCAAACGGACTAAATCAACATATTCTTGAAACTAAAACTTTTATAGACCAATACAACATTGACATACTATTGGTGTCAGAAACTCATTTTAACGACAAAAGCTACGTTAGTATTCCCGGCTACAAAATAATATGCACCAACCACCCTGACAACAGAGCACACGGCGGAACAGCTATTATACTGAGACAAAATATTATGTTTAACAAAATGGAAGAATATCAAATGGACCATCTGCAAGCAACGACGATACAAATAAATGACACTCTAGGCCAGCTTACCATATCAGTTGCTTACTGCCCTCCGAAACACAACAACAAAACAACACAATACGCTAACTACCTTGAAACACTTGGAAGTAGATTTATTGCCGGAGGAGATTATAACGCAAAAAATATGATGTGGGGTTCAAGATTAACAAACACGAAAGGAAAAGCATTACTTGACGCCATCAGAGCGCGTAATTGTAATTATATAAGTACCGGAGAGCCCACTTATTGGCTCTCTGACATTAAGAAAGTACCTGACTTACTAGACTTTTTTATCATGAAATCAATTAATCCAAACGTACTGACAATTGAATCTTGTCTTGAGCTCTCTTCTGATCACTCGCCAATTATACTAAGAACCCAACAACCACCGCAACAAAACCTAAATCCACCACTTTACAATCATCGTACAGACTGGAATGCGTTTACTGAGCTTTTGGAATCATATTTAGACACAAAAGTATATTTGAAAACAGGCGATGAAATTGAGACAGCTATAGCTTTTTTTAACGACAAAACTATTAAGGCAACTAAAGTAAAAAATGACTACATACCTGATACGATAAAAAAGAAACTAAAACAAAAGACATAGCTAAGGAAGAAATGGCAGACAACAAGATTTCCAGACGACAAGAAAAAGCTAAACAAATTGGGAAAACATATAAGAGACCTACTTCAAAAGGAAAAAGACAAACAACTTAGCAATTATCTCAAAAATATTGACGCAACAAAATCCTCAAACTACACACTTTGGAAGGCGACGAAAAAAGTGGTGGGCGCCACAATACATTTACCACCAATAAAAACAACTAAAGAGAAATGGGCCCGAACCTCTTTAGAAAAAGCAACGGTCTTAGCTCAACATTTTAAAGATACTTTTGAAAATAATAATAACGACATAAATCTTACTTATGCAGCAACCAGAATAAGCAGCAAATTAAAAAAAATCACACTTACGGAGATAAAACAATTAATAAAAACTCTAAAGAACAATAAATCGCCTGGATACGATCAAAATTCGGGAACAATTATGAAGCAAATGCCTGACAAGGCAATAATTTATCTAAGAAATATTTTCAACGCTGCTATAAGTCTCAAATATTTCCCTACTACCTGGAAAGTAGCTGAAATTATAGCGATCCCGAAACCTAACAAAAACGCTACACTAGCGACATCATATCGACCAATCAGCCTACTACCGACAATATCAAAAATTTTCGAGAAAATATTATTTGACCAGATAAATCCTATTATAACAAGCATGAATCTGATACCCCAACACCAATTTGGATTTAGGAAAAACCATTCAACAATCCAACAGATTCATAGAGTAGTTCACAAAATTAATGACGACCTGAATAAAAAAAGAGTGTGCATGTCCATATACCTCGACGTAGCTAAAGCTTTTGACAAAGTGTGGCACTCTGGGTTACTCCATAAATTAAAAACACAACTACCTAATGACTTTTACCTTATGCTTAAGAGTTACATTCAAGGCAGGAAATTCTATGTTAAATATAACAACGCATGTTCAGACATTCAACCTATGAACGCAGGCATTCCCCAAGGCAGTGTCTTAGGACCCACATTGTATCTATTGTACACGGCTGATCTACCGGAACCGAAGTCAGAAAACAGCATGATTGCAACATTTGCAGATGACACAGTCCTCATGGTATCTCATAAAGATATAAAAGTCGCAAAACAAAATTTACAAAATGAATTAAATGTGACATTAAACTGGTTCAAAAAATGGAACATCGAAATTAACGCTGACAAAACAATACAAGTAAACTACACAAACCGAAGAACAACCATTGAACCAGTTAGCGTTGGTAATTCTGACGTGAATATTGACACCAAAGCGAAATACCTGGGTATTACGATCGACTCGAAATTAAACTGGCAGGAGCATATAAAGAAAAAGCGAAATGAAGTTAAAAATCGTTTTAAGAAATCGTACTGGCTACTTGGACCTCAGTCCAATCTATCATAGCAAAATAAAGTACTTATTTATCGAACGATAATTGCTCCAATCTGGAAATATGGAATTGAGATTTGGGGCACTGCTGCAAAAAGTAATCTAAGTATACTTCAACGAGTCCAGTCTAAAATACTTAGGACCTTAACTAATGCACCTTGGTACATACCTAACGCAGATATTCATCGCGACCTTGACATCGATACTATTGATGAAACAATACAAAGCGCTAGCAGAAGACACATAAATAGATTATTAACGCACACAAATCCTATGATGAGAAGACTACCAAATAAAGAAAAATCTACCCAAAGTCGGCTTAACCGTCAATCAATTGTCAACAAATCGTATATGTTATGTCACAAGTGGTTAACTTGTTTTTAAATAATATGTATATATTTCTTCTAAATGAGCTTGGGGGCATTGGCCCTTCAATATCTCTCTCATTCCATCTTTTTGTAAATCAAATTACTTATTGTCTAACGACAGGTGTAATATTTTATGGAAGAAATAATAAAAAAAAAAAAGTCTCCTAAATATAGCCAATAAGGTTCTAGCGAACGTATTGTGTGAAAGGTTGGAGTCCACCGTCAACCAACTGATTGGACTTTATCAGTGTGGCTTTAGACCTGGAAAGTCTACCATCGACCAAATATTTACAATACGCCAAATTTTAGAAAATACCCATGAAAGAAGAATCGACACTCACCATTTTTTCGTCGATTTCAACGGTTATCACGCCAATAAAGAAGAAGAAGATGTTGTAATTGGGTATATTTACAAAAGTTTTATGAGTTGCATCAGTCTCGGATATTAGCATAATATCAATTGCTTTGTCCAGAATAAAAGTCTTGAGTTCTATTTAGTTCGTGGCACGTAAGTCCGTTTGTGTTATCAATTATTTCATCATAGTTTTAAGTTCAGTTAAATCATCGTTACTTGATGTAGTACTATGAGGGTTGTTAAATCCTTTTGTTAATGTTTTCGTTGATGTTGCTTGTGGAAGTTAACACAAACTAAATTATAAATTCCATTTATTAAAGTAAACAAAATTATTAAATTCATTTTATTCATTTTATGCTGATATGCAACTTCTGCATTTTACCTAATTTAAGTTTAAACTCTTTTATATAAATTTCGCAATAATTCTTATTTGACACTTTTGTTTACCTAAATTTGGTAATTCTTGCGAAAATCAATATTTCAATAAATGCAAACTCAACATTAACCGGAAATCACGCCACCTCTTTAGTAGGTTACCATTATAGTATAAAGTAAGAAATTTGTAAATTTAAGTGGAGCCCGAGCAGTATAATTAGCTCTTAAAATTCGGTTTTCCGGAGGCTAAAAAAAGTGGAAAAGGAGAAATCCTTACATAAATAAATATCCATAGAAAAAGTGACTTTAAAATAGCTATCCTTAAGATAGGAAAAAAAGAGAGTTAAGATTGACATTCCTTGAAAAAATAAATGATTTTCAAAATATCCTTAGGAAAATTAAGGATCTAAAGCAATAAAGAACTAATTAAAAAGTAATTTTAAAAAAATATGAAAAAGTGACTCTATTAAAGAAAAATCTCATCAACAAATTTAGCCGTAAATATCTAAGAAGGACGAAAAGGCAAAATTTAATCAAGAAAAGCCCTAAAAACTCATCAGAGAAATTAGCCAAATAACATCCCAAAAGAAAATCTAAAGAAGAAGGAAAAGTAACGTCAACAAACAGAAGTCATCAAAGCCCATCTACAAATCAAGGAAAAAATAAGGTAGACCTTATTATTTATTTATTTTTTAATTTTTCACAAAAAATATATATTGTTTTGACTGAGAAGAAAAAAGCTCTGTTTGTGAAATCGTTTACACAAAATTATAATAGAATTCTAAAAACCAATTATTAGTATAAATTAGCAAACGTCTTGTTTAATAAAACAATTGCGTTAAAAAAAAAAAAAAAATCGCATTTAAAGTTAAAGTGGAAAAAGTATAGAAATATAAAAATGGCAAATCAAAATAATTTAATTAGGCCCCCTGTGCTTCCTCAGAATCCTTATCCCGGTCAGTTAAGTATAGATGACTTGACTGCGCTCATCTCTAGGATATCGACTGAAATATTAAGAAATCAGGGACAACAGGTAGTACAAGCGGTACTTAACCCAAACGTAGATCCGAATGACGCTTTGGACCAGGTAATTGACGACGGATATAGGAATAATTAAAACGACTTAGACAAGATACCCGACGTATTCAAATGCCTTAAGGAATTCTCAGGGCAACCAGGAGAATTCAGCTCTTGGAAAAAGAGCGAGGACAGAATACTTGCCATTTACGAACCCATCAGGGGAACACCAGGGTACTTTGGAATTCTAAGCATAATCAGAAATAAAATAACGGGTAATGCGGACATTGCTTTAGAGTCGTACAACACGCCTCTAAACTGGGCCGCCATTTCAAAATGCCTCATCTCATATTATGGTGATAAGAGAGATGTGTCAACGTTGGAGCACCAGATTTCAACGCTGGTGCAGGGAAATAAAACTGTTTCCGAGTTTTACCAGGATATCTACACACATCTTTCACTCATCTTAAATAAAATAGGAGGAGGGAAAAGTCCCTCGACACATTCATCAGGGGCTTAAACGGAGACTTACCCCGACTCCTAGGTATGAAGGAGCCCGTCGATTTACCCCAAGCCCTACAATTTTGCCTAAAACTAGAAAACCAAAGTTATAGGTCAGGTCATACGCATCACGTAATAAAATATCAAACCCCACAATTACCTCCCATAAAAAATTTCCATCCAAATCAGAGACGCTCACTTGATGGCAACCTAGATATCAGACTTTCCCACATAACTCGTACGAGTATAATCCACCAAGACCCCCTAAACCACAACCACGGCCAGAGCCGATGGACGTAGATCAGAGCCTACGGTCAAGACAAATTAACTATATGAATCGACCCCATCAAAATCAGAATAATTTTTCAGGGAAAAGACCACCTTCGGTTCAGAACCAACTGAGAAAAAATCAAAGAACGTTCCATATAGACACCAAAAGTAACCCTACCGACGAAGACCCTTCAGAACTAACCGACGTCTATTTTTTAGCTTAATGAGCTCTTCGTTGCCCTATTTCGAAGTGAGGACGGAGAGCGGTAACATTTTCAAATTTCTTGTGGACACGGGATCCAGCAAGAACTATTTACAACCGCATCTAGCTAGGAAAAAAATTCAAAATGAAAAACTGTTTTTTGCAAAATCAGTCGTAGGAGATATAAATGCCAATATGAAGGTGCAGCTCGACAACTGTAATTTTTTTAAGAAGAACGTGTATTATCCAAGAATAAATCGGCAAATGTGAAAATTTTCATGAACGAAGAAGCGTTAGAATCTTTTGGTAAAGTAAAAAATTCCCTTATGTCTGAGGATGGGGTTCTCGCATATCAGGACTACGGAAAGGACTTCGAACTGGTAACCGATGCTTCCAATTTCGCAATCGGTGCGGTTTTGTCGCAGAATGATAAGCCTATAGCATTTATATCAAGAACTCTCAATCAAGCGGAGGAGCATTACGCTGCGAACGAGAAAGAGATGTTAGCCATTATTTGGGCTTTAAACGCACTCAGAAACTATTTATATGGTTCGGTGAAGGTCAGGATCTATTCAGATCATCAGCCATTAACACATGCGCTTAGTAATAAAAACCACAATAGCAAGATGAAACGGTGGAAAGCAATTCTGGAGGAATATAACTACGAATTGCTCTAAAAGCCCGACAAAACAAACGTAGTTGCAGATGCTTTGTCCACAATACCACCCCAGGAATCACCGCTTAACACACTATCAATAGCCACAAACTCTGACGAGAGTTCATCGCACGGTTTAATATTGAGCATAGAAGCCCCTATTAATTCATTTAAGAACCAGGTCTTTCTAAAAACAGACGCAACTTCAACTTACGAGTTTAAAATTGTGTTTCCAACATCCCATAGACACATAATTACGGAATCAAACTATACCGAAGAAATTATACCAACATATTTAAAGCAACTATTGAAGATGACTTTGAAAAGAATTTGGTAAAAATAGAAAATATGTGCATGGAATATATTTTCAGGTTCCGGGAAGCACAGTGCGAGCTAGAAACTGTGCAAGAATTCTCCGTAAAAGAAGTAATGCCAGGAATATTTGTATTTAAAAATTTCAAGGAAAATATTACTCAAGATTGTAAAGAATTAGAAATAAAACATACAGGCACATTCCTTATCAAACTTGAAAGCTGTAATGTAACTACACTAAACACAACATACACTAATATTAATATAAAAATTCATGAAACTTTTATTATTCCAAATCTAATATCAAAAATCAAAGAAAAGAAAAATATCAATAAACTGATTTGCAACTTTTGCATTTCACCTAATTTAAGTTTAAACTCTTTTATATAAATTTCGCAATAATTCTTATTTGACACTTTTGTTTACCTCAATTTGGTAATTCTTGCGAAAATCAATATTTGCAATAAAGGCAAACTCAGAATTAACCGGAAATCACGCCACCTCTTTAGTAGGTAACATAATAGTATGAAGTAGGTACCATAATTAGTAGGTTACCATAATAGTATAAAGTAAGAAATTTGTAAATTTAGTTTCAGTTTTTAGAATAACTCGAATAAAGTCGGTCGTAAAGACCTTAAGGGAGGGGTCTAGGGTTTGACTTTCAAAAAATCGATTTTTTGGAAATAGCTTTTTCTTATAGTAAATCATCTCAAAAATATTGTCCCAAAATTTCAGCTCAATCGGAGCAAAACTTTTGGAGTTATAGACGTTTTTGTCCCCACTCCTCTGCGACAGCTGCGAGCGGAGCGTTTTTTTCAAACGCGTTTTTCTCGAAACCACTTTTTCAAAGTCCGTGACTATTAGAACTTCAACAATATTTAACCGATCCTTTTCAAATTTGGTATACAACTTCTATATATAAAATACCTCCCCCCCACTGAGAGATTTTTCACTTTTTTGTTTTACATTAAGGGCGGTTTCCACTTATACAGCGAAAAAATCTGTGAAAATCGCACTTTTTGCTTCAAAAACGCGCTGGCAACGTAAAAATGAAAACAAAAAAAATCAGAGCCAGTGGGGGGAGGTTTTGGTGATAATTTAACCAAATAATTCTGTTTTTTTTATTTCAGGTGATTCTACAACTAGATACGATAGTCACCGCAAATCACCTTTTGGAAAAGGCGTTTTCGGAAAGAGATTTCGCAGCCTCTATAATTAGCTGTATGGTTTTTGCCACAATGAGCACATTTAATTTGGTCTGTTTCCACTTTGTTCTTAATTTTAATCATATTTGTCTTGTGTTTGTCAGCACATTTTACGCAGACTGGATCTACCATACAATAGTTGTTTGTATGTCTGTATCTCTGACAGTTTGCACATTGAGGAATTGTTCTTTTTTGACGCGGTGGCTTAAAACTAATTTTACAGTGAAGTAGATGAGTTATACTGTATATGTCTTTATTGTTTCCGTCTCATTTTAGTTCAATGAAAAATAGTGACAGAGGGGGTTTTATTCCTGAAGCGTTTTTAATTTGTATGTTGTGACTATTTGTTGTTTCATGACCTAGTTCAAAATGTTAATTTTTTGTGTCTTCGATAGGAGTCGAGTGATGTATATGTGTATTAAATTTTGTTTTAGTAATTCTGTTATTTTTGTATAATGTGTTGCTTCTTAGTTGGATCTTAGTTTCGTTCCGGCTAAGAACTTTTACTTCAAATTTAGTATTTGGCAGGAAATTCAAACCATCTGTTAGGGTACATACATACGGGTTTTGCGCTCGCTGCGTACCTGAATATTTTTCTATTGGGCTGCTTTCTGGCTCATTGGTTCGTAATAATACGTTCACATGTGCATTAATCCCCTCTAAATCCACCAAATTAATCTACCCGTTCACATATGGCAGATTACCTGCAAAATTTACAATCAGCTGTCAATACTGCTTTGAGAGGTTTTTCTTCATAGAAATTATTTTGGTGGAATATTTCGGTGTTGTTGATTTCTTTAATTATTAATAACGATATGAAGAAAATACAAGGAGAAGGAATAGCTAATTTAATTGCGCAATTAATTGGCGTTGGAGGAAATCCGTATCCGACGTTTACTGAGGTTGCAAAAAATTATGGCAGCAATGCGCATGGAATATTCTATATTACATTTTATAACAAGTAGTAACAGGACAAAACGTTCATGAACACTCGCTTTTTCCTGTAAAAGGAATCCCTAATTAATAATATCATATTTAACAACAATTTTATCAGATTTATGTTACAGACCTGTTTTTTTGCCGGCATCCGTTTCATTTAGTTTTTATTTTGATGTTTCTCTTTACGTTCGTAATAATAATTATCGATAAGACAGAATATACAGGGTTGTATATCGAAAAGTATCGTTATTATCTAGGATTATTTTACAATCTCAGATTTTGGGAGAAAAATTTTGTATGGGAAATCGCGCTTTTTAATTACGGATTTTGAGTTTAGCGCGAAAAAGTAGATCATCTACTTATATGTGAACGTATTATTGTCTACATCCAAGAGATCGAACCTATTTGATGAAGCTGGATTGCTTAACCAATACTCTTGTAAAGTTGTTTGTGTAGAGCTTTGCATTTTGTTCTTTTGTTTTTTGTTACTATTTGAGAGTTCGAGATAAGCAATCACCAAACAAGATTGCTTATCTCGGTTTCTCTTTAACTGCGATTGTACAAACTCTTTGTTTTCGTTTTGTATTTGCATTCTTCTATTGTGCGTTGCTGTTGATGGCGATGCGATCAGAGTAGTTGATGCGCTATATTCAGCACTGCGTGTGGCGTGAAAGAGAGTTGAAGGTGCATGGATTGGTTAAGCAGAAGTGGATGATGTTGTTGTTGTTGTTGAGCTTAGAGCTGTGGCAGATGTGGTGATAATGGAGTAGTGAGTACCTGTTGCTGTCGTGCATGATGTTACTGCTGTCTCTTGCGGATAGTTGTAGGGCGCCAAAGTAGTCTTTATTAGTGTATTCTCCACGTGATGGTGATTAGCCGTTAACGCTATTGGTGTTTTACATTGATCACTCCACGATAGCGCTATTGCTAGTTCTCTTATTTTAGCCATAGTTTCTCTTCTTCTATTTCTGTTTTATCAGAGTAAGTTGAGCACTGATTTGGATTTGATTTTTCCGCGTTATATAGCATAGGTAATAAGGTGGGAAACTCTTTGATTTTGAGATAGAGTGCGCCCATGAAGACGTTTCAAAACTTTTTGAACAGCTGATAGGCGAAATGGCGGGCTGCCAAATAAACGCGCCAAAAATAACTGACGAAAAAAGTTCGTTTTTAAGTTGGTGGAAAACTAACACTAATTTTATGTGTGTGCAAAAGTTCTATTGAAAAAGCAGTGGAAAATAAAAATAAAAAAGGAAAATATTCCAGTTAGAGCGGTATTAATACTTCATTATAATATATGATATTGTAATTCTTATTTTTCAGCAATAAAATGCCAAAAATAAAGAATAGGAGCGTTCGGGGATGCGTCGGGGCACAACGGATTTTCAATTTTCCAAGTCAGGAGAAAGACGGTGCCAGGTGAGTTATGACAATACTCTCTTTAGTAGAGCTTTTTAAAGTAGATATATAAGTATTTTTGTGTAATTGTGTCATAGCTATTTATATGTATGTGTCTCTTTGCAAGTAAGCTCAGGTACTTTTAAATATAGTAAACTACTCATTTCCGTTATTGCCTCGGGAGAAAACTGAGTACCTTCCCTTTATAGCAAGTAGCAAGAACTAACATTTAGAGTAGAGTTAAAGGCTTTATTATTTGCATTTAAATATAATGTATGTAATTATAAGTTAAATTCATTAACCACAATTTAGAGGCATTAAGTTTTGGTTATAAGTACTAGGGCTCTTATTTACTCTTATCTAGATGTGCTATTTGGCTCGGGTGCAGGGAAAAGAAAATCGAAATATCTTTACGCCTGCGATAAGTAAAAAATAAATCAAATTTACTAACACCCAGTTTTAAATATGATATTGCGAGTCCCAATTCGATTATCGAATTAGGATGGATGATTTTTTGCCACAATCATTAGAAGACCGCATGGATTCATGCGGTAAATCTAACAATTTATTTTTACTTGCATCAGTTGCAGAAGGTTAGTTTTTTTAGAGGTTAGTTTTCAAGTTGGCACTACTTTTTTCGTAGGTGGTCGTTTTGACAGCTGTCACTTGATTTATGCTCAGTTTGGCTTGCCATTTCATAATGAATAGACTTGCACCTGAACAACGTTTGCAAATCGTGCAAATTTATTACGAAAATAATGGTTCGGTTCGCGCGACGCATCGAAGAAAATTTTGTTCAGCGATGAAGCTCACTTTTGGTTGAATGGGTATGTCAATAAGCAAAATTGTCGCATTTGGAGTGAACATAATCCACAAGCCATTGCTGAGACGCCGTTACATCCTCAAAAAGTCACTGTTTGGTGTGCTCTATGGGCAGAGGAATCATTGGTCCATATTTCTTTAAAAATGAAGCCGGCCATAATGTTACAGTCAATGGAGAGCGCTATAGAGCCATGATTAATGACTTTTTCGTGCCTGAATTGGACGATGTTGATGTGGACGACCTTTGGTTCCAACAAGACGGCGCTACATGCCATACAGCCAACGCAACAATCGATTTATTGAAGGAAACTTTTGGTGAGCGCATTATATCGCGCCGTGGACCTGTGGCGTGGCCTCCAAGATCGTGCGATATAACACCGCTGGACTATTCCTTGTGGGGCTATGTGAAGTCGCTTGTCTACGCAGATAAGCCCGAGACGATTGACGTCTTGGAAGAGAATATTCGGCGCGTTATTGCTGACATACGGCCCCAATTGCTGCAAAAAGTGGTCGAAAATTGGGCTTCTCGGCTGGAATTTATTCGAGCCAGCCGCGGCGGCCACTTGCCCGAAATCATTTTTAAAACATAATGGCAAACCCTTATCTTTATAATAAAGCTAAATTCTTGGCCATAACATTAAATTATATACGTTTTATTTCTTCTTGAAAACCTAACCCCTAAAAAAACCCCCTTTAGATAGTGAACAGAAATTCAAAGGGGAAAATTCCAAGCTGAAGACAATTTTAGAAGAGAAAGGCAGATGTATTTCCTACTTAAATGATCAGTTAGTAGAAGTTTCAAAAAAATTAAAAAGATTAGAAAAAGAAATGTACGATAAGGGAAAGGGGTTTAAGCAAAAGTCCGTAGAAATCTTCCTCTTAAAGTTAGTAGCATAGTTTAAAATAGTTTAAAAAACTATAATCGCCAACCCAATGGTCGTAGATATGACAACTATTTCAAAACTTTGGCTTTAGATGTATATTTTCTGTCTCCAGTGGTTTATAAGCACTTAAAGTCGCTTTTTAGATACCCTGAAGAGAAAACTTTCAACGAGTTCGTTTCGGAGTGGCTCCATGACCCCGGTTGTAGTAGTAGTTCTTTACAATGTTTAGAGTTAAGAAGTCGGGGTTTCACACAGGATCAGAAATTCGTGTCAGTTTTATGTTACGAAATGGCACTTAAGAGTCATATGCAGTATGTCGCCAAATATGATAAGATTATAGGAGTTGAGGATTACGGTGACGAGAATCGAACATGTAGAATAGGGAATAGTGCTAAGGTTCAAGGCATAGGTGGAGTACCTTGAACCCATCCATTATCATATTTTATTGCCCATGGCTCATGTAAAGGGGATGTTGCGAAGAAATATATTTTTGAGGCCATTACCCAACTACAAAATAGTGGTCTCACACCTTGTCATTTTGTTTGTGATTAGGGATCTAATTTCATAAATTTGGCGAGAGTTTTAGGAGTTTCTGAAGAACGTACATATTTTCAAGTAAATGTCAAGGATGTCTTCTTTTTTTCGATTCTCCACACCTATTAAAGTACTACGAATTGTTTAGGGAAGCATGTTGTGCAATTGATATACTGGAGCTCTCCAGCGAGCTTCTAATGTGTATGTCTAAAAGCCGTTGAAATGTTTTTAGAACGAAGGACGACAGACTAATTGGCCTTAAGTCCTTCGCTGTTTCGTGCCCCCTTCTGCCCACCTTTGGTATGAAGATGACTCTAACAGGTTTCCAGCTATTTGGAATATAACCTAGTGTTGGCAAAATTTTTGCAATTCTATTACTTTATTAACAAATCAAAAACTTTATTTAAATGATGTGTACAAAGAGAATTAAAAATTTGGTAGCTCTTTCTGCCTTGGTTACTGTTCACGTACTGCGCTTTTTCCTCCACGCCTTTCGATTTTCTTTCTTTCTCCCGTTTTCTTCTTTTTTCATCGACCAATCACCGATCGACACGTATTCAATGTTGCTTTTGAGCCACAGTGGGATCTATCCTGACCGTGCTGCCAGACTGTTCGTAACACTCCCCCTGGTATATCCTGCCGATTAGGATGTACCGAGCTTTTCAGATCTAGAACGGCTATTTTAGCAGCAGGTCTTTCATAGATTCCACAGATTGTCTGGAGAGTAGCGCTTCGAACCCTTCCGTCGGCACTCGTTCGCACGCCAATTACCTTACCCATGGGCCAAGAGTTCCTTGGGTTGTTTGGATCAACTATGTAGGCAATATCTCCGACTTTTATTGCTTTTACATCTTCGAACCATTTAGTTCTCCTAGTGATGGTGGGCAAATATTCGGTGACCCAACGTCGCCAGAACGCGTCCGCAAGGGTTTGTGATGTTCGCCAGTTACGACGCATTAGGACGCCCTCAGTAACTGGTTCTGCAATCGGCTTAACACCATTGGAGCTGCCTAATAGGAAGTGGTTGGGTGTTAGTGCCTCTTCTTCTTCGTGGTCAATAGGAATATAAGTCAACGGTCGCGAGTTAACTGTCATCTCCACCTCCATTAAAGCAGCACGAAGAATCTCGTCATTTGGACAGTTAGATGTCAATATCTGTTGTAGGACGTCCTTGACTGAGCGAACTAGCCGCTCCCATGCTCCGCCCATGTGTGGAGACGCGGGTGGTATGAAATGCCAGTTGGTTGCGGCCGAAGTGAAGGTTTTCGTCAATCGATTTTGGTCTACGAGCGTAAACGCAGATTTCAGTTCCCTCTCAGCGCCTTTGAAATTTGTACCGTTGTCACTCCATATCTCCAATGGGCTCCCTCTACGCGCCATAAAATTACGTACGGCCAAAATGCAGGAGTCTGTAGAAAGCGAATATGCCACTTCGAGATGCACCGCTCTGGTTGTCAGACAGGTGAATAATACCCCATATCTCTTTTCGGTGCTCCTTTTAACCGTGACCAGAAGTGGGCCAAAATAGTCAACCCCTACATAGGAAAATGGACGACAAAATTGTGCGATGCGGGTTGTAGGTAAGCAAGCCATTCTAGGTGGACGTGGTTGAGCGCTTCTGTTTTTGCATACCTGACAGCTGCGTCGAATTCGATTAACTGCGATGCGAAGTTTTAAAATCCAAAAGTGTTGCCGAATTTCGTTGACCACTGTCTCCGAGTTCACATGATGATATTTGACATGAAAGTGATTTATAATTAAGTTCGTAATGTGATGATTGTTAGGCAGCAAAACTTGGTCCGTGCGCCCTATTATTTTAACTCGGCCATCTATTTGCAAAACACCATCGTCATCCAGATAGGGTGATAATTTGAATATTTTGCTAGATTTGTCAACGGCCTTCCCAACCGATAAAGATGTTATTGAATCATTGAAAATGTCTTTCTGGGCTTTCCTCCAAAGAAAGTTTTCTGCCTTACGAAAATCGTCGGTAGTGACAACGCCACGTAAGACTTGATTGTCTCGCACTACGCTTAACCAAATACGAGCGCAGTACAAGGTCGTGGCGGTGGCTCGGAGGAGACGGTCCCATGTAGAAAATCTCTCAGGTTTGGGCACCATAAGAAGTTGTTCTGAAACTATACAATGAGCTCCAATAAACTGAGGACGGAGTTCTTCTGTTGAAATACTTTGTGGTCCGTTAGACACGGGCCATTCGTCACACGGAAGATATAAAAAGGATGGTCCACTAAACCATCGGCTATCGTTAGAAAAATCTGGATCACAGTTCCATTTGGTGGCTTCGTCAGCAACGTTTGCTGCAGTCGGAACCCAGCGCCACTCACTGACGTCGGTAAGTTCTAGAATTTCACTAACTCGGAAAGCCACAAACTGTTTGTAGCGGCGATGATCAGCATACAGCCAGGCTAATACCGTTCGTGAATCTCACCAGTATACGGAGCTATCAAGGTGGATAGAATGCGACTCGATGATATGCTTAGTAAGGCGAGCTCCCAACAGTGCTGCCTTTAATTCCAGGCGAGGTATGGATAATAATTTAAGCGGAGCCACTCTGGTTTTACTGGCGATCATCATACAGTCGATTAAATTACCATGTGAGTATCGTAGGTAGCATACAGCTGCATAGCTACTTTCGCTTGCATCTACAAAGGTATGTAGCTCTATTTTAGGTGTATCGTCAAATGTGATTCGCGCATAAGAACGTGGATTCCTTAGATTTTCTATTTTTGGAATAAGCTTAATCCACCGCAGCCATTTCGCAAATTGGTCATCTGGAATTGGGTCGTCCCAGTCGCATCCAGCTCGCCATATTTCTTGCAAGATAACTTTGGCGTATACAACGTAGAAACCTATCAGCCCAATTGGGTCGTATATAGTCATAACCAAGCTCAAAACTTCGCGCTTGGTAGGTCGCCGCTGAGAAAGTAACAGATCAGAATTCTTATATTTGGATGATACACGAAAGGCGAAGTGGTCACTAGAGGTAACCCACCACATGCCTAGTACCTTCTCAGTTGGCTGCTCGTTCTCAAAATCAAGGCATAGTGCATCAGTGGGGCTGCCATTTAGGGCGGCTAGCACACGACTTGATTTCGATAAAAAATTTCTTATGTGAAAACCTCCCATCGCATGTACGTGACGCACATCTCTCGCTAACTTAATAGCTTCTTCTTCAGTATCCACGCTAACTAACATATCGTCTACGTAGTGGTTTTCTATTATGCACTGCGAAGCACCAGGGAACTCTTCACGAAATTCTTCTGCATTTTTGTTCTTGACATATTGAACGCAGCTGGGCGAACATGTGGCCCCAAAGGTCATAACAGTCATCACGAATGTAGTTGGCTCGTTGGCATTCTGTTCATACCAAAGAAAACGCATGAAATTTTGATCTTGTTCCCGGACTTGAACTTGGTGAAACATCTCAGCAATATCGCCCGACATGGCAATTCGCTTTTGTCGAAATTTAAACAACACCGACAACAATGGGGTCGTTAGGTCTGGGCCTTTGAGCAACATGGTATTCAAGGATATACCATCAACCTTCGCGGCTGCGTCCCAGACTAAGCGCACCTTGCCTGGTTTGTTGGAGTTAATTACTGCAAAAACCGGTAGATACCAGTATCTTTCAAGGGCGCTGTCGACTGGTGTCATACGTCTAGCGTACCCCTTTTGAATATAATCATCAATTTTTTGCTGAAGCACCTCAGCCAAGTTAGGGTCGCGTTGCATCTTCTTCAGCAAACACTTCGCTCGAAATAAGGCCATTGGTAGGCTATTGGGTAGCTGCATTTTAGGATGCTTCCACAATAAGCTGGTTCGATATCGATTGCCAACTCGCACAGTGTGTTGTTGTAGCTGCACCATAGCAAATTCGTCCTCTTTAGACATTAACGCAGAAGATTTGGCTGACACGCCTAAATTATCGAGGCAATTGTACGATTTAGTAATTTTAACGAGTTCAGCCTGTGCGGAGCAGTCGCAAATGTGAAAGACAGGGTGCGCCGCATCATGGTTTGTACTTGATGCTTGTCCTTTCAATGTCCATCCGAGTTTGGACTTCTCTGCTATTGGCTCATTTTCACGGCCATATAAAGATTTGATTGGAGAACCAAGCGCAGCGTTGTTTAAACCAATCAATAGTTGTGGTACCGCGTTTGAATAGGACTCCAGAGGGACTCCAGAGGCAACCTTTTCAAATATTGAAATTTGGACTGCAGTTTAGCAGCGTTAATCGATTGAAGAGGCAGGTCAAGCTTTTTGACTGTGTGAACGCCTTTAAGCCCGAATTTCTTATTACCGTTTTTAGCTGATATGGCTAAGTCGACAACCACAGACTCGTCCTCATACCGATGTGTATCACCAGTCCAGCGCAGGCACAGTGGTTGTGGTGTGCCCTTTATATTTAGCTTATTCAGCAGCTCTTCGTTGATAAGGGTGAGCGACGAACCATCGTCTATGAAAGCGTATGTTGATACACTCCGTTCGCCTGAGTGTAGAACTACGGGAAGGACACGGAAAATGGTACTGCCTTGGCCCTCATTGTGCATGTTAACGTTGACAGCCCGCATTGTAGTTACGCCCTTGCCATTGTTTGGAGCGTCTTTAGCAGCTAACTCTGCGTTGTGCAACAGAGGATGGTGATTACGGGTGCAACTATTAACATTGCAAGGTGCAGTCGATTTACAACCGGCTGTAGGATGGCCCTTCAAGCATGGGTGACAAAGTTTCAACTTGCGAACAAGTCCCCATTTTTGACTACGTGCCAATCCCTTAAAATAGCCACATTTAGAGACATCACTGCAATTTTCTTCACAAACGATACATCTTACCGCATTAAAATGATAATTAATTGCGCCCCGTTTGCGCACCTTTGTTGACTCCTTTGGCACGATAACAGAGTTGGCGCCTTGTGCTAGTAGAAAAAGCCAATCACTGAAATGTTGTAAATTACAGATCGGTAAACTTTGCTTATGCATTCCCCAATAAGCTGGTAGTAGCCCAGGCAATTTCGAAACCAGCTTCTGTTCGAGATCGGGATTATTCAAATGGCTGGTCAGGCCTGACGCAGACATTGTTGCGCAGATGTTCTGCACTTCTACGGCGAAGTCGACGATCGATTCCAGCTGACTCTCTGACGGTGATGGAAGCTCATAAATTTGTCGCTGTAGAACGCTGATAATTAATTCTGGTCGTCCAAATCGCATTTGAAGGGTAGCAATAATTTGGGGCACGCAAGAGGAATGCAACAATAAATTTTTAACTGCATTCCGTGCTGGCCCTTCCAATGCCTGCCGCAGTCTTATAAGATTCTCATCGTCCTAAAATCCACAAACCTCAGTCGATTGGTTATATGCGGCATAAAATAACAGCCACTCAGTTGGCTTGCCATCATATTTCGGCAACTCTTTAGCAAGGCTGTTACGAGAAGCAATCTGGTCTCTACTCAAGCGTCGAGAAGTCGAGGCACCGAAAGATAAACTATTAACGTGCCCAGCTGTTGGCAAAGTAGTTTGTGCCGGTTGCGGTTGTGGCGGAGAATATCCTCGATTGAGTGTCGAATACGTGCGTACTTGCTGTTCGAGTGACTGTATTCTGTCTAATAGGCCTTGAAGAACAGATGCTGTTAGACCCCCTCCTGGCTGCGGGGCATTTGATCCACTTATCAAATTGACATCGTGCGGGGCAGAGCCGGTATTGGTGAAATTATTGGCACCGGAAGCAGCTATGTTGAAAGGTGTAATAAAATTTGCAGGTGGCTGTATAATTTGCGTTGAATGTGGACCTGAATCATGCGCGGAAGTTGAAAACCTAGGTACAGTGCATTGTCCATCATCTAGGTCATCGTCAAAGCCCATCGCATCTATGCGATCCAAAAAACTATGCTCCTCTCTTAACAAAGCCTCCCTCTGACGTAAAATTTCGCTTCGCTCCTATATAAGCTCAGCTCGACGGCGAAGCTCTTGCGAGCCAACAGAGTTAATGGCGTGAGCGGGGCTAATCGGCGGGTTTCTCTGGAGCAGTAGTCGATCGGATGGCATGGTGTGCGCTGTATTAGGCGCGGAGGGAGTTCCATATACAATACCAGCATTCAGGTTTTCGCGGTGCGCCATCGAGGCTTGTTTTGGGGCAGCTGCACTATTAGCGGCACACGTTTCCAGCATCAGCAAATTGTTGCCCGGAGCGATCGAATTGGATGCAACGGGATAACTCATTGCCGCGGTGTGATTGGCGGCGGCACTGGAACTAGGTGCAACGGCGAGATTAGCCGGCGCAGCGGTCACATCGGCTATGTTCGAAGACAATGTAGTAGCCTGCGACATCGGAATTTTTTACACGTACGTTGTGGGCAGAACAAATTTTTAACTTGTTGGCAAAATTTTTGCAATTCTATTACTTTATTAACAAAACAAAAGCTTTATTTAAATGATGTGTACAAAGAGAATTAAAAATTTGGTAGCTCTTTCTGCCTTGGTTATTTTTCACGTACTGCGCTTTTTCCTCCACGCCTTTCGATTTTCTTTCTTTCTCCCGTTTTCTTCTTTTTTCATCGACCAATCACCGATCGACACGTATTCAATGTTGCTTTTGAGCCACAGTGGGATCTATCCTGACCGTGCTGCCAGACTGTTCGTAACACCTAGGTTTAGACACGCTTTGAAAATTTCCATTAGCCTTGGCAGAATATTATCAAGAGTTTCCTGTAACATCTTCGGAAATATTCCGTCAGGGCCTGGAGATTTAAAAGGTGAAAAAGGTGATTTGATTGCCCATGCAACCTTCTCTTTTGTGACTATTACATCCGCAAGATGCTGTGGGTCGTAGAGGCTCCGCCAAATTCTCGCAACATCGCTATCGCGAGAAGTTCTAGAAACTCTTCTGCCGTAGAAGTCCAAGTGCCATCTGGCTTCTTGACCCAAGAAGCCATTAAATGATCTTTGGACAAGATACGGCTGAGCCTCGCAGAATCTCTGATAGATTCGATCGAAGAACAAAAATCTCTCCAGCTCTCCTTAGCGGCCCTAGTTGCCTTTTTGTACTGTCTCCGACTATCCTGTTGAGCAGCTGAGATTAAAATTTTTTTGGCTTCTTCCCTTAATTTCGAGAGCCCATTGCTCCACCAGGGAAAATGTGTTTTCTTGCTATATTTAATTGGACACGACGTCTTGTAGGCCCTACTGAATGTCTGCTCCAATGTTGCAACTCTACTCTCAAGGTTTTCCGAGAGAGTGACTTGGCTGATCGGAATTCCTCCCAATCTATTCTTCACTACATTTTTGGATTTTTTCCAATTAGTTATTAGTGGTTTTCGATACGGTAAGGGTGTATCCACCCTCAGATCCAGCTCGTAAAGGATCAAGCTGTGATCCGAGAAAGAATTTTTGTTTTGCCTCCTCGGGTGGTGCTGGCCGATCATGTGCCATGTAGATGGAAGGCAGTATCATGCCGACACCGTCAGCGGCTTCTACCTCCACAGCCAACACATCCTGTGAACAATATGATGGGATTAAAAATATGTTCAAATGTTTCTTAGCTACAATACGAGATCTGGGGCTACCTTTAGTCCGTTTGTAGAAAAGGTTGTGGTTGTTTCCAGTAAACCCCTTCACCTCGGTGCTCCGCACCCAGGGCTCCTGGATTAAAGCGATGTCAACATCCTCCTCCGCCAGGAGAACGGTTAGGTTGTCCGTTGCAGTCCGCGAGTGCTGCAGGTTTATTTGGACAACCTTGAGACCCATGCTGCTGGTCGCTTTACAATTTGACGGCGTCGCCAAGCTGCACTCCCGGGTGCTGCTCGTTAGCGCCATCGTTTTTGGTAGATGCATCGTCGTCAAGTTGCATGCCTATGAGCAACTCGTTGGCGCCGTCAACCTCGTCCTGTTCATCCTCCGGATTTGCAGAGCGGAATATCTTCAGTTGCGTTTTCCTGACGCCGAACCGAAGTTTATTGTCCACTTTTCCCAGTGGCTCGATGCTTTCCTCCGATATTTGGAGAAGGAAGGACACACTGTTCTTTTGCCGAGCCTCCGCTTTGATGATGCTCCAGTCATCCATCGGAACAGTGCGGTTGTGTGCCTGCAAGTATGGAATTAGTTGCTTAGCTTCTAACTCCATGTTCGGAATCCAGATGCGAGCCCTCGGATGTCGAGGGATTTCGCTGGCCGGGATTAGTTTGAGCCTCAAACCTTCCCAGTCGCTCTGGATCTCGCCCACAACTGTTTTCAGGAAGTTAAGGGAGAGTTGATCATCGCACTTGATCACCCTGTATCCGCGGACCACTTCCATTGAATCATATCCTGGCACATGACCCTCCGGGTTTGCCATGACGTGATCGACGACAATGCGGGACAGCCGTGCCTCGATTTCGGACCACTTATCCGATGCAAGTTTACCGCGGTTGGTTATTTCATCAACCAACGCTATTTGCAGGTGATCCCGTGCCACCTCCTTAAATGTGCGTTTGGTTGGTTTTGGTATTGAAGCGGTATGAACCGACACTTTTTGATTCATCGTGGGTTTGTCGCTTTTGTCCTGCGAACGATTGCGTTTCACGGCTTCTGCCTTCTGGGTGGTCTGGAACGCCATGTACTCATCGACCACCTTTCGGCACCTTGCCTTATCGGCCGCGTCCTTTGGATGAGTTTTCCCTTCAGCCTCATTTTTATTTATTCTACCGCGAATAGCCAGAGACCTCTGGTAAAGCTTATACCTGGACGGGCCTTTTTTAACGTTTTGGCGCTTTTGCCCCTTGGCATCAGCGGATGTGGATGGTTGATTTAAGGTTGATGGCGTGCTGTGGCCCACAGCCTAGTTTTATCCCCCGGCTGCCAAACCCAGCCAATAGGCACGGATCGCGTTACACCTTGGGTTGGGGGATTTTTTTTAAAGAAGTTTACGTCTTCGACCTGTGTGGTTCGCAGGAGACCTACTCTCCTACCTTCCATATCTGGGAGGCGTTCCTCTATCCACCACCTGGGGACGCGCCCTATAGGGATAACAGGTTTCCCCAAGGGGTTTAGAACAATACTTCGGTAAATTTTTGGGTTACATTCAGTTTGCAATTATGATTTTCGTCTTCATTATTTTTGTATTTCAATAATTTATAATTTCATTTAAGTCTCCATTTTTGGTTATTGATGTATTTTACACTGATTGTGCTTATTTTTGTTTTATGTATTTGTATATGGGTGATATAGGCCTACAGGGAAACCGAGCGCCCAAAAATAACTTCGGTAACGCGCCGTTTGCACACCTCAGCGGTAGTGTGAAAACTGCAAACCTCCCAATTTTTGGTTCAAAACTACCCAATTCAAGTTTCTACCGGTGTGGCAATATTGGCAAATGTTATTAAAAATGCACATTTTTCAGCGCTCTCACGAGAAAAAGAGTTTCCCATCTAGACATCTATGGTAGATAGCGCATATAATATAAGAGAGCATAACGATTTCGAGCAAATCTAATATTCGGCCACCGTAGCCGAATGGGGTGGTGCGTGATTACCATTCGGAATTGACAGAGAGGTCGTTGGTTCGAATCTCGGTGAAAGCAAAATTAATAAAAACATTTTTCTAATAGCGGTCGCCCCTCGGCAGGCAATGGCAAACCTCCGAGTGTATTCCTGCCATGAAAAAGCCACTCATAAAAATATCTGCCGTTCGGAGTCGGCTTGAAACTGTAGGTCCCTCCATTTGTGGAACAACATCAAGACGCACACCACAAATAGGAGGAGGAGCTCGGCCAAACACCTAACAGAAGTGTATGCGCCAATTATTATTATTTTTTTTTTAATATTAAGATCATCCTATGGATATGTAGTAGAGTTAAGGTGAACTTTAATATGTAATAAGTCAAAATATTTAAATTTCTTTTCATTTTGAAATAGTAAAATAATACTTATACTCACCAGCCAGTTTAAGAATCCATAAAATATTCCTGCTTTCCTGTGGGCGCTTAATGTAATGTTAAACGTGGTACCTATAGACATCGCAGGCAGAATTGCCGCTGCTCGTACCGCAATCAGACTGAGGGGCTTGGGATATAAGCTCAACCTCACATATGGGCACTCATGCATCCTCAGAAACTTTGAGTTCATCCCCTCGTCGGCGGACCAGTGTGTGCCTTCGCTAAGTCCAAGTGGAACTTTCTCCACCCATATTCCACCAAGGGAGGAGTGGACCGGGGGCAACACCTGGGGACAGGGCCTCGTTAACCTGTTCACGGATGGCTCGAAGTTGGACGGTAGGGTTGGAGGAGGAGTATTCTGCAAAGAGCTCCCCATCAAACTCAAATTCAGGCTACCGGATCACTGCAGTGTGTTCCAAGCAGAGGTGGCCGCAATTCAAGAAGCAGCTGAGTGGCTACTTACTTGCGTAATAACTTTTAAGAAGGTAAATATTTACTCCGATAGGCTCTATTATGGTGCATTCGAAGCTGGTCAGGGAAAGCCTGGTCTCAGTCTCGATTGCATCAGAATTCTTCGACATAAAGATAATTTGGGTACCTGGTCACAGTGACATTGCAGGAAACTGCGAAGCCGACGAGCTGGCCAGACAGGGGACCTGTGAGGCAATGTGCCAGCGAAAGGAGAGGATCGGGATCCCCTTGACAACCTGCGCTCTACTACTGGAAGGATGGGCTATGCACCAACTCAGCGAACGCTGGGCAAGTACACGAACGTGTAGGGTCGCGAAGTCCTTCTGGCCACGTTTGGATAGGAGGCGTTCGAGGGATACCCTGGGAATGACAAAATGTCATCTCTCAAATTTCGTGGGCATCATCACGGGGCACTGTCCACGAGGTACACATGCCGTGAGACTCGGAATCACTTCGAGTCCTTTTTGCGTCAGCTGCATGGAGGAAGAGGTGGAATCATCTCAGCATATGCTCCTTAGCTGCCCAGCCTTCGCGGGACTAAGATTCAAGTATCTCGGTTCTCATTTCTTTTCTGCGCCTGCTGATATAGCAGGTGTTGATAACAAAAATCTGATGAACTACATCAGCAGCATAATGAGGTTAACACAACGCGGACTAGTCACCGTTCGTAGTCCACAAACACTCACCACTCCCCCATCCCTTCCCTTCCTCCCCCTTCTCTGTCCTTAAATGGTATCACAAAGGACGAACCAAACTATTTCGTCCAAGTGGGCTCTACTCTCTGGGCAACCATTATAACCTAACCTAACCTGTGGGGAGTGGTTATAATTGACATCGCAACTTCTAAACGAAACGCTCAATGGTTGTTTACTATTAATTCTTCGCAACATATTTAACCAATTCGACTCTGAAAGCTGAATGTGTCTCCCTTTCCATGTAATATTTAAAAGTTTTAATGTAAGTTTATCTGTAGTTGAAATCAGCACAGCAACATCTTCTTTAACTCGCAATAATTCAAGTTTACAACTAATAATAATTTTATCAAAATCTTCACAAAATCCAAGTAGGGGTTTTAACGATACACAAAAATTAGAAGTCCAGCCTTAATGCACCATGCATTTTTAAGATTTATACTTTCAGATTCGTCACACGATACATAATTTTTCATTTCTTTTGCAATGCCCAACTTTCTAGTGCGATCAATTTCAATTCCATTCATTTCATATCGCATCTTCTCGAATAAATGGGCCACACAATTATTTAATAGCTTTACAGTTTTTGAAATTGTTGAATCAGCATATGATATGAATCCATCAATGTACAAAATCCTCTCACTTTACGGGGATACGAATTTCATCATTGTTTTGAAATGATTGGTAAATATGGTATATAGCTATGATATTCCTTTTTTTATTATACTATTATTAAAAAGGAGCTTGTACAAAACAATTATTATATCAATAATTTTTTAAATTAAATCGTAAACTTTTTAAGAACTCCTTATTCAATGGGGTTAAGCCAATTTTGTGTTGAACAGTATATTTTCTCTTTTTAGAGCGTTGGTTTTGCTTTGCATCTAATGCTTTTGAGACTGATTGAAAATTTTTCAAGAAATCTGTATGAAGTTGCTTGTTATTAAATATAATAATTTGATAAATAGCCAGCCTCCCAGTTTGATCGACGTCTTTAAAAACTAGAGTTCTTATTTGACCCATATTAACTGGTACCTATATAACATAAACGTGTATTTCAGAAATTTTATAACCTCTGATTTCCTGATTCATAGGTTCATATAGTTCACTAATTTTCTCAGCTATATCTCTCAGTTCATATGTATCCACATTTGGAATTGTATAGTACGAGTCATAAATAATTAACCCACAAGCATTTAAATTATTGTATGCGATGTCTAGTAAATGTTGTTCATTTGAGGAATTCACTGCATTTTAATGGTCCTAGGAAAAGTGTTATTGTAATCATTAATTAAATTTTTATAGATATGCTCCCCGAAAACTAAATTCTAATTCCTTTTAATGTTCTATTAAATCGCTCAATTTAGATGCTTTTAGTGGTGAATGTTTTGCATATTGGTTGATTATTTTTGTCCGTAATAATATTTTAGAGTGTGTATTGTAAAATTCCTTTGCATCGTCTGTTTAGAGGTTTTTCGATATTCGTTAACTTGAATTTAAAATTTTAACCATTGCATTTGAAACATTTTCTTTAGTTTTGTCTTTAACTGCTTCATACCATGCTTTTTTAGAAAATGTATTGATAACAGTTAAAAGATATTGATACCGATTATTTCTATTTGAATATCGGGCCATTACCAAGACAGCTTGCCATAAAGCATCAATTCCTTTAATAATAATACGTCTCCGTTTGAAATTTTTTCTAGCTTGTTCATGTAATTCTTCTACTATATCTCTTTTGTTATTCATTTTGTTACTCCTTTTATAGTAGGAAATTTTATTTTTAATGGTAGGTAGGTATGTAAAATGGCATGAGTGTCACAGGTACACTTCAAGTAGCACTTACGTGCCGGTTTGAAACTATAATGTGGACCATTACCTGTGCTAAGAAAAATTATTATTTTTAATACTTCAACATCCTTTTCTGTAAGATGTTGTTTCGATACAACGAAACGATTCAAATTATCCTGAATAGTTAACAAATAGTCGTTTATATTGCCTAATTTTTACACTCATGCGCTTTTTTTGATTGGTCTATTAGATCCTCTAAAATTGATACATAATTCCTTATGCTATTATTCAGGATTGTATTTATTTCTGAAATGAGAAAATGATCAACCATCATTAAGGGATGAATGTCCATACTTAATTATAGTCATATTTATTTGCTTCTAGCAACTGTTTTCGATAATTAGTTGATTTCAATAGACCTCTTCTCCTTATGAGTGAGTTTGGAATATAATTGAACAACTTCCTGAAGAAGTACCGATACATAAACGATTTTGTTTCCTTAATTTGACTATTTGGGTTAAAGTTACGTTTGTATATAATAAAACTTGTCGATAAGTCTATAAGTCATGCTTTTTATAATGCTGTGGTTTTATATGAAATATATATCCTCTGGGTAGCTTCCGAACACCCTTTTGAGAGTGAGCTAACGTGAGAAGTCGAAGTATTCCAGGATAGCTGGTTGTGCGCTGGGTTTGTGACCGGCCACTTAAAAATCACCCCGAATAAAAAGATTTTCAAGAAAAAGATTTGAGAACTACCTTTACTGATGACGGCCCCTGGAAACGAAATAAGGAATATGATTTGAGGGCATGCACTTGGAATGCCCGGTTCCTTAATGGGGAAGGTGCTTCTGCCCGGCTATTTGATGTTCTCGTGAGAGTAAAGGATAACATCACTGCCATTCAAGAAATGCGATGGACGGGGCAAGGCAAGAAAAACATAGCACCTTGCCACGTCTACTACAGCTGCCATGTTAAGGAGCGCAAATTCGGTGTCGGATTTGTTGCGGGAGAGAGACTTCGTCGCCAAGTACTGTCGTTCCCTCCGGTGCACGAACGTCTCGCAATAATCCGCAGCAAAAGCCGTTTTTTAACATCTCGCTAATTTGCGTCCCCGCCCGACGGAAGAGAAGGACGATGCGATCAAAGATTCCTTCTATGAGCGCTTGGAACGTTCCTATGAGAGCTGCCGCCACCACGACCTAAAAATCGGGCTTGGTGACTTACACGCCAGTGTGGGCAAGGAGGGAATTTTCGGTCCCACAGTCGGAAAATTCAGTCTGCACAACGAAACATCCGGTAACGGACAGAGGCTTATCGACTTCGCCGGAATCCGAAACATGGTAGTCTGTAGTACCAGATTCCAGCATAAAAAGATACACCAAGCTACCTGGCTGTCCCCTGATCGAAAAACGTGAAACCAGATCGATCATGTTGTGATAGATGGAAGACACGCTTCTAGTGTATTAGATGTACGTACGATCCGAGGAGCCAACATCGACTCGGATCACTACCTTGTTGCAGCCAAACTGCGCACACGCCTCTGTGCAGCAAAAAACGTACATCTACCTACGCAAAGAATGTTCGATATCGAAAAGCTGCAATCCCAACAGACAGCCAGAAGATTCGCCACTCGACTCTCACTCCTGCTCTCAGAGAGCACTGCCGAACAAGCCGGCATGCGCGAGCAATGGAGCAACATTTCTCGTTCCCTACGTACCGCCGTCAAAGAAGAAATCGGATTCCGGCGAGCCCGAAAAAACAATTGGTACGACGAGGAATGTCATGCTGCCGCCGAAAGAAAAGATGCCGCCTATAGAGCCACGCTGCGATCGGGCGCAACGCGAGCCATGTGGGATCGCTACAGAGAGCTGAAAAAGGAAGAGAGACGTATTATCCGACAGAAGAAACGAGAGGCCGAAATACGTGAGTGCGAGGAGCTTGAGATGCTGGCCAATAGGAACAACGCCCCAAAATTCTACCAGAAAGTTCGGCGGCTTACAGAAGGTTTTAAGACCGGGGCGTTTTCCTGTAAGAACAAAGACGGCGAACTGGTGAATGACGTACAGAGCAATCTTAAATTACGGAAGGAACACTTCTCGAACCTGTTAAACAGTGACAGCTGCGCATGTCATAGAGAATGTGAAGATCCCGATACCCCAATCGTTGACGACGGAATTATCGTTCCGTTACCCGACCATGACGAGGTGAGAATAGCAATATCACGGCTAAAGAACAACAAAGCCGCGGGCGCAAACGGACTGCCGGCTGAGCTATTCAAACATGGCGGCGAGGAGCTGGTAAGGTGCATGCATCAGCTCCTATGCAAAATATGGTCGGATGAAAGCATGCCTGCCGATTGGAATTTAAGTGTGCTCTGCCCAATCCATAAGAAGGGCGATCCTGCAATTTGTGCCAATTACCGCGGGATTAGTCTTCTAAATATCGCCTATAAGGTCCTAGCGAGCGTATTGTGTGAAAGGCTGAAGCCCACCGTCAACCACCTGATTGGACCTTATCAGTGTGGCTTTAGACCTGGAAAGTCTACCATCGACCAAATATTCACAATACGCCAAATCTTGGAAAAGACCCATGAAAGGAGAATCGACACACACCATCTTTTCGTCGACTTCAAAGCTGCATTCGACAGTACGGAAAGGAGTTACCTGTATGCCGCGATGTCTGAATTTGGTATCCCCGCAAAACTAATACGGCTATGTAAGATGACGTTGCTCAACACCAGCAGCGCCGTCAGAATTTGGAAGGACCTCTCCGAGCCGTTTGATACCAAACGAGGTTTCAAACAGGGTAATACGCTGTAGTGTGACTTCTTTAACCAGATGTTGGAAAGGATCGTACAAGCACCAGAACTTAATCGCCCAGGCACAATATTGTATAAGAGTCACTGTTGACAGTTATAATTTCGAGGTTGTAAAAGACTTCGTTTGTTTAGGAATCAGCATTAACACCGATAACAATGTCAGCCTGGAAATCCAACGTAGAATATCTCTTGCCAGCAAGTGCTATTTGGACCAAGTGGGCAAAGGAGCAGTAAAGTTCTCTCTCAATGAACAAAACTAACACTCCACAATGTCCTAACGTATGGCGCAGAAGCGGGGATGATGACAATATCCGATGAAGCGACGCTTGGAGTGTGTGAAAGAAAGATTCTGCGTTAGATTTTTGGACCTTTGTACGTTGGCAACGCGAATATCGCAGGCGATGGAACGATGAGCTATATGAGCTTTACGACGACATAGACATAGCGCAACGAATAAAGATCCAGCGGCTACGTTGGCTGGGTCATGTCGTCCGAATGTATACAAACGCTCTGAAAGTATTCGATGCGGTACCAGTTGGTGGTAGCAGAGACAGGGGAAGGTCTCCTTTCAGTTGGAAAGATCAGGTGGATCACTTGGTGTGTCCAACAGGCGCAGGTTAGGACGAGAAGGAGACGACTGGCGCGCTTTGTTAAACTCGGCCAAAATCACGTAAACGGTTATCGCGCCAATTTATAAGAAGAAGATGTTGTGATTGGGTATATTTACAAAAGTTTTATGAGTTGTATGAGTCTCGGATATTAGCATAATGTCAATTGCTTTGTCCAGAATAAAAGTCTTTAGTTCTATTTAGTTCGTGGCACGTAAGTCCGTTTGCGCTGTTTTTATTTTACTTAGTGCGTCCATCTAGCTTCGATACCAGTATGGTTACAATGTTCATCATGGTGGCCATTTGTGTTATCAATTGTTTCATCATAGTTTTAAGTTCAGTTAAATCATCGTTACTTGATGTAGTACTATTAGGGTTGTTAAATTCTTTTGTTAATGTTTTCGTTGATGTTGCTTGTGCATACGAAACGCCTAGTATAAGTGTTTGATTTGCATTAGTGTCGAGATTTTCCTGGTTATATTAACTATTGCCTTATTCTTTTGCAGCCTGAATTTCTTGTTTGCGTAGTGTCGGATATCTTTGTATTTGGAGTTTTCCGTAGATTTCGCAGCCTCTATAATTAGGTGTATGGTTTTTGCCACAATAAGCACATTTAATTTGGTCTGTTTCCACTTTGTTCTTAATTTTACTCATATTTGTCTTGTGTTTGCCAGCACGTTTTACGCAGACTGGATCTACCAGTTTTTAGTTTTTTGTATGTCAATACAATATAATAGTTTTTTGTATGTCCGTATCTCTGACAGTTTGCACATTGAGGAATGGTTCTTTTTTGACGCGGTGGCTTAAAACTAATTTTACAGTGGAGTAGATGAGTTATACTGTATATGTCTTTATTGTTTTCGTTTCATTTTAGTTTAATGAAAAATAGTGACAGAGGTGGTTTTATTCCTGAACCATTTTTAATTTATATGTTGTAAAAATTTGTTGTTTCATGACCTTGTTCAAAATGTTAAATTTTTGTGTCTTCGATAGGAGTCGAGTGATGTATATGTGTATTAAATTTTGTTTTAGTAATTCTATAATTTTTGTATAATGTGTTGCTTCTTTCGGTTGGATTTTAATTTCGTTTCGGCTAAGAACTTTTATTTCAAATTTAGTATTTGGCAGGAAATTCAAAGCATTTGTTAGGGTACATACATTTTCTACATTCTCTACATATATTGGTGGCGGTTTTTGCGCACGCTGCGTACCTGAATCTTTTCCTATTGTGTTGCTTTCTGGCTGATTGGTTTTTGGTTCGTAATAATACGTTCACATGTGCATTAATCCCCTCTAAATCCACCAAATTAATCTACCCGTTCACATATGGCAGATTACCTGCAAAATTTACAATCATCTGTCAATACTGCTTTGAGAGTTTTTCTTCATAGAAATTATTTTGGTGGAATATTTCGGTGTTGTTGGTTTCTTAAATTATTAATAACGATATGAAGAAAATACAAGGAGAAGGAATAGCTAATTTAATTGCGCAATTAATTGGCGTTGGAGGAAATCCGTATCCGACGTTTACTGAGGTTGCAAAAAATTATGGCAGCAATGCGCATGGAATATTCTATATTACATTTTATAACAAGTAGTAAGAGGACAAAACGTTTATGAACACTCGCTTTTTCCTGTAAAAGGAATCCCTAATTAATAATATCATATTTAACAACAATTTTATCAGATTTATGTTACAGACCTGTTTTTTTGCCGGCATCCGTTTCATTTAGTTTTTATTTTGATGTTTCTCTTTACGTTCGTAATAATAATTATCGATAACACAGAAAATACAGGGTTGTATATCGAAAAGTATCGTTATTATCTAGGATTATTTTACAATCTCAGATTTTGGGAGAAAAATTTTGTATGGGAAATCGCGCTTTTTAATTACGGATTTTGAGTTAAGCGCGAAAAAGTAGATCATCTACTTATATGTGAACGTATTATTGTCTACATCCAAGAGATCGAACCTATTTGATGAAGCTGGATTGCTAAACCAATACTCTTGTAGAGTTGTTTGTGTAGAGCTTTGCATTTTGTTCTTTTGTTTTTTGTTATTATTTGAGAGTTCGAGATAAGCAATCACCAAACAAGATTGCTTATCTCGGTTTCTCTTTAACTGTGATTGTACAAAGTCTTTTTTTTTCGTTTTGCATTTGCATTCTTCTATTGTGCGTTGCTGTTGATGGCGATGCGATCAGTGTAGCTGATGCGCTATATTCAGCACTGCGTGTTGCGTGAAAGAGAGTTGAAGGTGCATGGATTGGTTAAGCAGAGGTGGATGAAGTTGTTGTTGTTGTTGAGCTTAGAGCTGTGGCAGATGTGGTGATAATGGAGTAGTGAGTACCTGTTGCTGTCGTGCATGATGTTACTGCTGTCTCTTGCGGATAGTTGTAGGGCGCCAAAGTAGTCTTTATTAGTGGATTCTCCACGTGATGGTGATTAGCCGTTAACGCTATTGGTGTTTTACATTGATCACTCCACGATAGCGCTATTGTTAGTTCTCTTATTTTAGCCATAGTTTCTCTTCTTCTATTTCTGTTTTATCAGAGTAAGTTGAGCACTGATTTGGATTTGATTTTTGCGCGTTATATAGCATAGGTAATAAGGTGGGAAACTCTTTCATTTTGAGATAGAGTGCGCCCATGAAGACGTTTCAAAACTTTTTGAACAGCTGATAGGCGAAATGGCGGGCTGCCAAATAAACGCGCCAAAAACAACTGAAGAAAACAGTTCGTACGTTAGTGGAAAACTAACACTAATTTTATGTGATTGCAAAAATTCGATTGAAAAACAGTGGAAAATAAAAAGAAACAATGTAAATGTTTTTTGGTGCGTGAATGATAACGCTGTTTTTATTTACTTAAATAAATTGTACACGAATAAATGAATAAATTTTTAATATACAGCAGGATCGCTTGCGGAATTTCGTTGTTGTCAGCTTGACACGTGAAGACAGAAAGGGCAGAATATGTGGCCGACTCAAACGACCGGAAGGAAAAACGAACAGCTGACGTTCACAGTGAGAAAGAGAGAATAGCAATTATTGGGAGTTGCCACAAGACTCCCCCGCTAATTACACAATCGAGCAGGAAGTTTGATTCGACGACCCGATCTTGTAGTTTTGATTGGCTGTGTTTCGATTGCAATCGGTTTAGAATTTGCTGATCGATTGTCTGAGTCGTCGACTAAGTTCTCAACAAATGCTGGTTTGAGACGATCAATTGATACAATTTTATGTTCGCCGTTGATGTCTAATTTAAAGTGTTTAGCTCCGTGTTCTAAAACTTTAAATGGGCCGTTGTAAGGTGCTTGTAATGGTGGTTTGTGGCCGCCAATTCGAACGAAAACAAACCTTGCTTCCGGCAGCTCTGGGTGTATGAAAACTGACGGCGAAGCATGAAAAGATGTCTCATGAGGCTTTACTTTTTTTAACGATTGTTTGAATGAAGTGATGAAATCATTGTCGCTCGTTCTTATGATAGGGTCGTTGAAAAATTGCCCTGGCAATGTGAGTGTTTTCCCTAAAACAAGTTCGGCTGGAGATGCATTGAGATCGTCCTTGACAACTGAGCGTAACCCTAGTAAAATAAGAGGTAATTCAGTGACCCAATCGCAGTCTGTTAACTTTGCTTTTAACGCAGCTTTCAGCGAACGGTGCCATCGTTCAATTATTCCATTAGCTTTTGGATTGTAAGGTGTCGTTCTGAGATGCTTCACTCCGAGCGTCGAATTTAATTCCTTGAATAGAACGGATTCGAATTGACGACCTTGGTCCGTTGTAATGCGCTTAGGTACGCCAAAGCGAGAGATCCACCCTGATAACAAAGCGTTCGCAACCGTTTCGGCAGAAATGTTCGCGATGGGAAACGCCTCAGGCCAGCGGGTTGCCCTATCGATGCAAGTCAGTAAATATGTAAAGCTTTTAGATTCGGGTAGTGGCCCCACAAGATCGATGTTGATGTGCTCAAAGCGATCACATCTGGTGTCGTAATGTTCGATAGGTGATCGTGTGTGGCGATGAACTTTGGCTTTCTGACATGCAAGGCAATGACGCACAAACTGTTTGCAATCTCGTCGCATGTTGTCCCACACAAATCGTTGTTGAACTAGCTTCGTTGTAGCTCGCGCCCCTGGGTGACTTAAGCTGTGGAGTTTGCCTATAATGAGATTTCGAAATTTGTTAGGAACAAAAGGGCGGATACGGTTACCAGAAATATCGCATGTTAGTTCGGTATTGGTGCCAGAACGACTAAGTTTAATACTCGTGTTGTCGTTGTTGCGCAGTGAGTTGAGATATTTGTCGTTTTGTTGTTCGACAGCCATTTCTTCAAAATTTATGTCTTTCAGTTCAATAGAGTCGATTCTTGACAGCATATCCGGAACTATGTTGTTCTTTCCTGGAACGTAGCGAATGGTAGTTGTGAATTCGCTGATGTAACTTAATTGCGCTGCACGACGTGGAATAATTTTTTCGCTGAATTTAGTGAATGCAAATGACAGTGGCTTGTGATCGCAGTAAACTTCAAAGTCGCGCCCGTCCAGTAAGTGCTCGAAATATTTTATTGAACGATAAATCGCCAGTAATTCCCTGTCGTACGTTGGATAGCGGGATTCGGTGTCACTGAGCCGTTTTGAAAAAAATCCAAGCGGTTTGCAAATATTATTTTCGACTTGATGGACAACCCCTCCAATAGCCGTTGAACTCGCGTCCGTTGCCAGAATTAGCTTAGCGTTTGGAGCTGGGTGAACCAATAATGAAGCATTTGCTAACTGCTTTTTGTATTGTTGGAATGCCTGTCTTGCATCGTCAGTCCACAATAAAGGTGTTTTATCGTTTTTTTTATTATTCTTAATTAAAACTTGTAATCGTTGTTGCGTTTCAGCGGCATTTCTAATAAAACGACGGTAGAAATTAATCGTTAACATGAAACGCTTTAATTCCTTCGCGACAGTCGGTTCGTTAAAAGACAATATTCGTTCCACCTTTTCAGGTAGCGGTTTAACACCTTCAGCTGTGACTTCATGACCCAAAAATGTTATTTTGCTAGCAGCAAATATGCATTTTTCAGCGTTAATCCTTAGTCCAAAATCACACAAGCGCTTGAACACGTTTCGAATGTGTTCGACGTGCTGTTCATAAGATTCGGATGCGATAAAAATGTCGTCTATGTACGCGAAAGCAAAGTCAACTCCCCGTAACACTTCGTCAATTAATCGTTGAAACGTTTGTGACGCATTTCGCAGTCCGAATGACATAAAAACATACTCGAATAATCCGAATGGGGTGATGATGGCCGTTTTTGGAATATGAGACTCTTCGATTGGGACTTGGTGATAAGCTTTTCGTAAGTCGATGCGGCTAAAGATACGCTTTCTGTGCAGGATATTTGCAAAATCTTGGAGGTGAGGAATCGGATATTTATCCGGCTTTGTGCGTGAATTCAACTGCCGATAGTCACCGCATGGACGCCAGTCTCCATTAGTTTTTGGTGCCATATGCAGCGGCGAAGCGTAGTTGGACTTTGAGGGTCTGCAGATACCAAGTCGGAGCAGTTCGTTGAACTCCTGTTTGGCAATCTTTAGTTTTTCTATTGATAATCGTCTTGCTTTTGCTGTGACCGGTGGTCCCGTAGTTTCAATGAAGTGCGTTACATTCGCCCGTTCTTTAACTCGCAACGAGGGTTTATCGTCAAGTAATTCTTTAAACTCAGATAAAAGAAACGAAAATTTGTTAGTCACATCGATGGTAGTTACCTGTGGTGAGATCGAAGTAACTACTTCACCTTTGGACGACACTGCAGTCAATGGATCGATTACCCGTTTACGTTTGATGTCTACAAGCAAACCATATTCGTTTAAAAAATCTGCACCGATTATTGATGTTGAGCAATCTGCTATGGGGAAATTCCATGGAAATTCGCGTCTCAATCCCAGGCTTACGCTCAGCAAACGTTTACCGTATGTTTGTATGGGCGACCCGTTAGCGGCGTAGTATAGTGCATACTCTTCTGTGTTGTTTTTGTTGTAGCTGCTGCGTATGAGTTCCTTCATACGGTGGGTTGGTTTCAGTATTGAGTGATCAGCACCTGAGTCGATTAGGAAGTTATGCTCCGATAGTGTATCGTGTATAAACAGGCGCTTTGAAGACGTGCATGGTGTCGGCGCCTGAGTTGACACCGCACGAATTAGTTTTTTAACTGTAAGTTGAATGAGCACGGTGAACGACACTTTTTGGCGCGATCTCCTAATTTTTGGTGGTACCAACACAAATCGTTGTCGTCGTTTCTTCCTTTTCCGTTTCGATTGTTACTGGAAGAATGGCCACGCTGTCGACGTGGTGTTGTTTCTCGACGTGTCGGACGGTTCTGAGTTTCGATTGCATTGAGTCGTGAACATAATTTCTCCAATTCAATTTGTATTGCTTCCAGCGTCCTTTCCAACGGAGGAGCTTTTTCCGCGCTGGATATATACACTCTGTCGGAAACTTCCCACATTCGGTCGGCGATTTGGGCTAAATCGTCTAATCTATCTTTTGATGCGGCCAGGACTGATCTCGTGGTTTTCGGCAGTTTTTTTAACCACAAGTTCTTGATGAAGTCGTCTCCAACATCTTTGGAAGCGAGTGACTTTATTTTATGTAGTGCCTGAGAAGGCTTCATATCACCTAGCGGCTCGTTTGAAATTAACTTCTCAAATTTAATAGTCGCAGACTCGGAGTAAATTGAAATAAGTTGCTGCTGCAATTTTTCATACTTTTCATCGCAGAATGGCTCCAGAAGCAATCCCCTTACCTGTAATGCGACCTTACTGGATAAATTTGCAACGGTATGTAAGTATTTTGACTTATTTGAGGTTATTTTCCGTGCCTCAAAATGAGATTCTAAGATAACAAACCACAGCTCTGGATCGTTTTCGTAGAACTGATTGAATTTGACTTCCGCGATCGATGTAATTTGGCTTGCAGTGGATGGGTTGATCTGCTCTGCTGATTGTTGCGCGCTGATAGCCAATGCCTCGCTTAGTTGAACTTTGAGCGCTTCAATCTCTTTTGAAAGCTCCTCATTATTAGGCATCTTTTTTCGTCATTCACGACCAACTAACGTCTTTTCTATTAAATGTTCTGATGCGGGGTCACCAATTTTGGTGCGTGAATGATAACGCTGTTTTTATTTACTTAAATAAATTGTACACGAATAAATGAATAAATTTTTAATATACAGCAGGAGCGCTGGCGGAATTTCGTTGTTGTCAGCTTGACACGTGAAGACAGAAAGGGCAGAATATGTGGCCGACTCAAACGACCGGAAGTAAAAACGAACAGCTGACGTTCACAGTGAGAAAGAGAGAATAGCAATTATTGGGAGTTGCCACAGTTTCATTTCATACTATTTCATTTTAATATATTATATTGTAATACTTATTTTCCCACAATAAAATGCCAAAAATAAATAATAGGCACGTTCGGGGATGCGTCGGGGCACAACAGATTTTCAATTTTCCAAGTCAGGAGAAAGACGGTGCTAGGTGAGTTATGACAATACACTTTTTAGTAGAGCTTTTTAAAGTAGATATATAAGTACTTTTGTGTAATTGTGCCATAGCTATTTATATGTATGTGTCTCTTTGCAAGTAAGCTCAGGTACTTTTAAATGTAGTAAACTACTCATTTCCGTGATTGCCTCGGGAGAAAACTGAGTACCTTCCCTTTATAACAAGTAGCAAGAACTAACATTTAGAGTAGAGTTAAAGGCTTTATTATTTGCATTTAAACATTATGTATGTAATTATAAGTTAAATTCATTAGCCACAATTTAGAGGCACTAAGTTTTGGTTATAAGTACTAGGGCTCTTATTTACTCTTATCTAGATATGCTATTTGGCTTGATCGCTTGGGTGCAGGGAAAAGAAAATCGAAATATATTTACGCCTGCGAGGACCATTTCTCCAGTGAAATGAAATTTGAAAATAAATTGATACCTGACGCAGTTCCCGATAAAAACCTCTTAGCTAAATCATATTTACTAACACCCAGCTTAAAATATGATATTACGAGTCCTAATTCGATTATCGAATTAGGAACGGATGGTTTTTTGCCACAATCATTAGAAGACCGCATGGATTCATGCGGTGAATCTAACAATTTATTTTTACTTGCATCAGTTGCAGAAGAGGCTCAGGAGGAAATAAGGGATTTTAGTACAAAAAATTTGGCGGCAAATTTTTGTGAAAGAGGAAGTCAGATAAACTTATGTTTAACGTCTCTTGTAGATAGTGAACAGAAATTGAAACGGGAAAATTCCAAGCTGAAGACAATTTTAGAAGAGAAAGGCAGATATACTTCCTACTTAAATGATGAGTTAGCAGAAGTTTCAAAAAAATTTAAGAAATTAGAAAAAGAAATGTCCGATAAGGAAAGCGGTTTAAGCAAAAGTCCGTAGAAACCTTTCTCCTAAAATCAGTAGCATAGTTTAAAATAGTTTAGAAAACTATAATCGCCAACCCAATGGTCGTAGATATGACAACTATTTCAAAACTTTGGCTTTAGATGTATATTTTCTGTCTCCAGTGGTTTACAGGCACTTAAAGTCGCTTTTTAGATTCCCTGAAGAGAAAACTTTCAACGAGTTTGTTTTGGAGTGGCCCCATGACCCCGGTTGTAGTAGTAGTTCTTTACAATGTTTAGAGTTAAGAAGTCGGGGTTTCACACAGGATCAGAAATTCGTGTCAGTTTTATGTGACGAAATGGCACTTAAGAGTCATATGCAATATGTCGCCAAATATGATAAGATTAAAGGAGTTGAGGAGGCGGCCGCCGTAGCCGAATGGGTTGGTGCGTGATTACCATTCGGAATTCACAGGGAGATCGTTGGTTCGAAACTCGGTGAAAGCAAAATTAATAAAAACATTTTTCTAATAGCGGTCGCCCCTCGGCAGGCAATGGCAAACATCCGAGTGTATTTCTGCGATGAAAAAGCTCGTCATAAAAATATCTGCCGTTCGGAGTCGGCTTGAAACTGTAGGTCACTCCATTTGTGGAACAACATCAACACGCACACCGCAAATAGAAGGAGGAGCTCGGCCAAACACCTAACAGAAGTGTGCGCGCCAATTATTAATTAATTAATTAAAGGAGTTGAGGGTAACGGTGACGAGAATCGAACATGTAGAATAGGGAATAGTGCTATGACTCTTAAGGTTCAAGGCATAGGTGGAGTACCTTGGACCATCCATTATCATATTTTATTGTCCATGGCTCATGTAAAGGGGATGTTGCCAGGAAATATATTTTTGAGGCCATTACCCAACTACAAAATATTGGTCTCACAACTTGTTATTTTGTTTGTCATTAGGGATCTAGTTTCATAAATTTTGCGAGAGTTTTAGGAGTTTTCGAAGAATACCCATATTTTCAAGTAAATCGCAAGGATGTCTTCTTTCTTTTCGATTCTCCACACCTATTAAAGAGTACTAGGAATTGTTTAGGGAATCCTTAAAACAAGGTCAGTTTTGCATCCCGGTCAATAAGTTGGAACGATATTGTGCATTTTTATATCAAAGATTCCCAGAATCCGGTTCGTTGTGCTCCAAAACTTTTCGAAGCACATATTTTTCTAAATAGTTTCTAAAGTATGAGCGTAAAGCTAGCCTCCCAGGTTATGAGTGATACGGTCGCTTCTGGAATGCTAGCCACATATGCCTCAGGGAAATCGCTTTGTCCCGCGTCAACAATTTTAAACACCGCAGGATATGTATTGTTTGCAAATAAACTGTTCGACACATTTACAAGTTCGAGTTTAGATGCTATTTTGCCAACAAAAAAAGTCAACTTAGAAGAGGACATGGTAAAAGTGTTAGGATTACACCATATATGTTCTTCAATTTGTTCCAAAAATCCTGGAGATTACGATACACCAATATCGTAATGAACGGTAATATTGGCAAGAATTTCAGGGTCTGCCACGCCAAGAACTCACTTTTAATATCCGCCCAGTAGAAGAAATGTCTGACTTAAATGATTTAGAAGTTGATTACCACACGCATGTACCCAACCCTTACCATTTTTAAGAGATGAAGACATGACGTCTTAATTTTATTTCACTCAACAGAGGCAGGAGAGGTGTAACTTATTAAAGCCGCCCAGGGATTTTTAGATTACGTAAAGGAGTTAGAAGTAATTTTTCAGGGAGAATTTTATTCAACCTGTCAAAGGATAAGCATAGGTCAAATTTTATTTGACAAAATGAAAAATGTTAGACCTTCTTTATGTTGTAGTAATTGCGACAGAGGTTTAGTTGTAGCTTTGGTTGTTAGAATTCGAATTTTTTTTTCTTTTAGAATTTAATAATAGAAAGTTTAGCTCTCCCAACTTCAAAACGAAGATTCTGTGTGTTTCGCACATGTAAAATCTTTTAAACAGTTGGAAAAATAGTATAAAGCGTATAAAATCTAATTTCTCTTTTCATATAAGCTAAATTAAAACGAAATAAATTAAATTAAAGTCCTTTTTTTTAGAATATTTACAAAACCTCTTATTCACTTTCGGCTTATACTTTTATTTATTATACATATGCACGTGTGGCTAGAGAATTCTATTGAAGACTGGGTGTTGGTTTATGGTAAATATGTATATAGGTACCTTCTGCTCAAATATGAACGAGACGTTATCAATAAAACGGTCCGCGGATGACATATGGCAAAAATAAATTTTTTGTTTTTTGCTAGGACTGTTATAAGCTTACGTGGCAAATTTGAGCGTGATATGTCACATAGTTTATTTTCTGTGCTACTGTAAACAAGTCAAGCTCGAGTGTGTTTTTCGAATTTAACGATGGAAATTTAAGTTGTACAAAGAATTTGTTTGAAATTTTGTTATTCCAACAAAATTTCGGCTTCAGACGCCTTAAAAATGTTGCAGACAACAAAGAGGGCCGTACATCAACCCAAAAAACCACGCCGAAGTCGCTCAAAAATTAAGGTTATGCTGACTGTTTTTTTCGATTACGAAAGTGTGGTGCACTCGGCGTTCCTTCCGCAAGGCCGATCTGTTAACGCTGAATATTATTTAGACGTTTTAAAGCGTTTGCGCGAGAACATTCGTCTTAAAAGGAAGGAATTGTGGGACAACAAGTCATGGTTCTGGCATCATGATAATGCACCAGCTCACACATCACGTCTTGTTCGCGATTATTTGAACAAAAATAATGTTAATATCGTTCCGCAAGCACCGTATTCGCCTGATATGGCTCCATGTGACTTTTTCCTGTTTCCCAAGCTCAAGTTGCCGCTCCGTGGAAAACATTTTGAGACAATTGAAGTCATAAAAGAGAATTCGAAGAACACACTCGAGCTCGACTTGTTTACAGTAGCACAGAAAACAAACTATGTGACATATCACGCTGAAATTTGCCACGTAAGCTTATAACAGTCCTACCAAAAAACAAAAAATTTATTTTTGCCATATGTCCTCCGCGGACTGTTTTATTGATAACGTCTCGTTCATATTTGAGCAGAAGGTATGTATGTAAATATTTTTTGCTTTGCTTCAAAAGCATAGATTACGCAGTCCTGCGAGGTACAGTTTCTAAAACAGCTAAGGGTGTTTGTTGAAGCTTTGTTTGTGCTGAAAACGAATATGACCTTGAAAATGTTCCAGCACGTCAGGATTTTTGGCAATTTGTGGTTAAATAGTCGGCAAATGCAGACTTTGACCATTTTTTAAATTTTTGTTTGAGCAAGGTAAATTTTTTTTTAATTTTCCGCAACGGCCTCGGAAAGTACTACTCTTCAGCTTTAAAATCCATTTTTAAAAATATTTTTGCGATTAATATAAAAAAAGTTATACTGTTTTGAATTCGAGACTTTTAGATATGCAAATTCATCCTTTAAACGCTCTCTCTATTCTTTAAAACTATGTATGTTTAACATTGGTGTTGCCGACCACGAATCTGATGTTAGTTTTTTTAAATTCAAAATGGCCGAACCAATCTGGCGGACGATATTTTGCAAAATTAATGACAGTAGCTTGAAACTTGTTACTCGGGGGTTTTTGGGGTCGCTAATTACGAATTTGATGTTAGTTCTTTAAAATTCAAAATGACGGATCCAATATGGCGGATGATATTTCGCAAATTTAATTAAATTCGCTTGAAACTTGTTACTTAGGGGTTTTTGGGGTCTCTGATTACCAATTTCATGTTACTTTTTTTAAATTCAGAATGGTGTTTCTAATATTAAGTGCATATATCTAATAACGGACGTCGACATTACCTTAGTGGTTGCATCTGTATCGCGTTATATTTCTGAAAAGTTTACAATGGGGTGAAAAAGGCTTGTACAACAATCAACAAAGGCAAGATCTGGAAATGATCTAAAACAGTAAAAATATGATCAAAGGAAGACAAGACTTGAAGATGGTCAAGTCTGTTGAGTTGAGATCAGAAAATGGGCCAGCCTTAAAGGCAAGATCATTGAATGAACTGATCAATCAAGATGAGATCAGAAGATAATCCAGCCAACAAAGGCAAGATCACAACATAAACTGATCGATCAAGATGAGATAAGAATATAATCCAGCCAACTAAGGCAAGATCTGGGAACGATACAATCAGTGTATGTAGATAAGGTCATAGGATGGTCCAGCCAACAAAGGCAAGATCAGGAAATAAAATGATCGCTCTGAAAAAATGAAGTATCTTGAAATCTACGAAAACATCTTAACATAAGATGCTTTGGTGGATTTCAAGATACTTTATTTTTGCAGTGCAATTAAGATAAGATCAGAAGATGATCCAGCGGGCAAAGGCAAGACTTGAGAACGAGCAGGTTTTTTTGAGTTGAGGTCAGAAAATGATTCAGCCAATAAAGGCCAGATCTAGAAACAATCCGCGAAGTCAATGTGAGGTAAGAAGATCATCCAGCCAGCGAAGGCAAAACTTAAGGACAAGCAGGTTTTTTTTAGTTGAAATCAGAAAATAATCCAGCCAATAGAGGCAAGATCTGGAAACATTCTGAAAAGTCAATGTGAGGTAAGAAGATCATCCAGCCAGCATAGGCAAGACTTAAGGTCGAGCAGGTTTGTTGACTTGAGGTCCTAAAATGATCCAGCCAATAAAAGCAAGATCTAGAGATGTCAATGTGTTTTAGGAACATCATGCAGCCAGTAAAGGCAAAACTTAAGGACGAGCAGGTTTTTTTGATTTCAAATCAGAAATCGGTCTAGCCAATAAAGGCAAGATCTAGAAATAATCCGAGAAGTCAATGTGAGGTAAGAAGATCATGCAGCCAGCAAAGGCGGGAATCTTACATTTTCCAAGTACCTAACGTCACATAAAAAAATAATGAAGGTAGGAGACCTTTGAATTTAACATTCTATGAAAGATTTAAATTGTCTGCTTAAATCCGCCATTCTGAATTTAAAAAAAGTAACATCAAATTCGTAATCAGAGACCCCAAAAACCCCTGAGTAACAAGTTTCAAGCGAATTTAGGTAAATTTGCCATATTGGATCCTCCATTTTGAATTTTAAAGAACGAACACCAGATTCAGAGTCAGCGACCGCAAAAAACCATTCGCACATACACGGTTTCAAAAATTTTGTTGCGCCCTTTACAGGGGCGTTAGAGAGGCCTGTATATGTGTGATATAGGCCTACAGGTAAACCGAGCACCCAAAAATAACTTCGGTAACTTTTTGTGTTACATTCAGTTTGCAATTATGATTTTCGTCTTCATTATTTTTGTATTTCAATAATTTATAATTTCATTTAAGTCTCCATTTTTGGTTATTGATGTATTTTACACTGATTGTGCTGTGCTTATTTTTGTTTTATGTATTTGTATATGGGTGATATAGGCGTACAGGGGAACCGAGCGCCCAAAAATAACTTCGGTAACGCGCCGTTCGCACACCTCAGTGGTAGTGTGGAAACTGCAAACCTCCCAATTTTTGGTTCAAAACTACCCAATTCATGTTTCTAATGGTGTGGCAATATTGGCAAATGTTATAAAAAATGCACATTTTTCAGCGCTCTAACGAGAAAAAGAGATCCATCTAGTCATCTATGGTAGCAAATCAAATGGGAGCAAATCTAATATTAAGATCATCCTATAGATATATAGTGGAGTTAAGGTGAACTTTAACATGTAATAAGTCACAATGTTTAAATTTCTTTTCATTTTGAAATAGTAAAATAATACTTATACTCACCAGCCATTTTAAGATTCCATAAAATATTCTTGATTTCCTCTGGGAAGTGGTTATAATAGACATCGCAACTTCTAAACGAAATGCTAAATGGTTGTTTACTATTAATTCTTCGCAACATTTATTTAACCAATACGAGTCTGAAAGCTGAATGTGTCTCCCTTTCCATGTAATATTTAAAAGTTTTCATGTAAGTTTATCTGTAGTTGAAATCATCACAGCAACATCTTCTTTAGCTCGCAATAATTCAAGTTTACAACTAATAATAATTTTATCAAAATCTTCACAAAATCCAAGTAGGGGTTTTAACGATACACAAAAATTAGAAGTCCAGTCTTAATGCACCATGCATTTTTAAGATTTATACTTTCAGATTCGTCGCACGACACATAATTTTTCATTTCTTTTGCAATGCCCAACTTTCTAGTGCGATCAATTTCAATTCCATTCATTTCATATCGCATCTCCTCGAATAAATGGGCCACATAATTATTTAATAGCTTTACAGTTTTTGAAATTGTTGAATCAGCATATGATATGAATCCCTCAATGTACAAAATCCTCTCACTTAGTAGTACATACAAGTCCTATTTTTGTATGGGGATACGAATTTCATCATTGTTTTGAAATGATTGGTAAATATGGTATATAGCTAAGATATTCCTTTTTTATTATACTATTATTAAAAAGGAGCTTGCACAAAACAATTATTATATCAATAATTTTTTAAATTAAATCGTTACTTCTTAAGAACTCCTTATTCAATGGTGTTAAGCCAATTTTGTGTTGAACAGTATATTTTCTCTCTTTAGAGCGTTGATTTTGCTTGGTATCTAATGCTTTTTATTTTTATTTATCGTTTTTTTTAGAATGTTGTCTTATTGATATATTCTCTCCACGAAAATAACCAGCCTCCCAGTTTGATCGACGTCTTTAAAAATTAGAGTGATTATTTGACCCATATTAACTGATACATCTGTATATAACATTAATGTGTATTTCAGAAATTTTATAACCCCTGATTTCCTGATTCATAGGTTCATGTAGTTCACTAATTTTCTCAGCTATATCTTTCATTTGGAATTGTATGGTACGAGTCATAAATAATTAACCCACAAGCATTTAAATTATTGTATGCGATGTCTAGTAAATGTTGTTCATTTGAGGAATTCACTTCATTTTAATGGTCCTGTGAATAGTGTTATTGTAATCATTAATTAAATTTTTATAGATATTAATTCCTTTATATGCTCCCCGAAAACTAAATTCTAATTCTTTTTAATGTTCTATTAAATCGCTCAATTTAGATGCTTTTAGTGGCGAATGTTTTGAATATTGGTTGATTATTTTTGTCCGTAATAATCTTTTAGGGTGTGTATTGTAAAATTCCTTTGCATCGTCTGTTTAGAGGTTTTTCGATATTCGTTAACTTAAATTTAAAATTTTAACCATCGCATTTGAAACATTTCTTTAGTTTTCTCTTTAACTGCTTCAGTCCGTGCTTTTTTAGAAAAAGTATTGATAACAGTTAAAAGATATTGATACCGATTATTACTATTTGAATATTGGGGTTAAGTTACTCCAGCGATTACTCCCCCAAAAAATGCAGTATTACAAAATATAAAATTGCTTAAAGATTTTAAAGTGTTTGATACATACTATGGTAAACAGATTGGGAATGAAAAATAGAAAATGGCACCGGGTCTTTTTGAGTTAATATTTCATATAAAACCACAGAATTATAAAAGGCATGACTTATAGACTTGTAGACAAGTTTTATTAGATACAAACGTAACTTTAACCCAAATAGTCCAATTAAGGGAGCAAAATCGTTCAAATATCGGTAAATCATCAAGAAGTTGTTCAACTATATTCCAAAGAAGAAGAGGTCTAATGAAATCAACTAATTATCGAAAACATAGTTTTCACTATTGGGATAATCCTAATGAGTTAGTGGATAGATTGATATTGCTTATATCTTCAAATTGTGCCGGTCATAATAACCATCAAAACGAGATAATATCAATTATTGAAGAGTTGCTAGAAGCAAATAAATATGAGTATAATTAAGTTTGGACATTCGTCCTACAAGCAAATACCTAGGTACCGTGAGCGACATAATGAATAAAAACAGTGCATCAATGGGCAACTCAAACAGACTTAGGGATTAACGCCGATAAAAGGGATATGATGCTTTTTACTAGAAGGTACAAGATCCGGAATTGGAACCCCCGAAGCTAAACGGCATAGAGCTGACTCTTAAAGACAACGCAAAGTCCCTTGAAGTAATTTTGGATAGCAAACTATCATGGAAGCACAATATATTGGAGAGGAAGAAAAAGGCCAGTAGCGCACTATATGCATGTAAAATAATGCTGGTAGTTACGTGGGGTCTATCTCCTTCAACAACGTATTGGTGGTACTCAGCTATAGTAAAGCCAATATTACTCTAGTGCGTTGGACTGCATTAAGAAAAACGACACACAAAACACCTATGGAAAGCATTCAACGAAATGGTGTGCTCTGCACTATAGGCGCAATTAAAACTACTCCTACGGCAGCACTTCAAAGAACACTCAGCCTACCACCGGTTGACATTGCGACAGAAGGTTTAGCAGTTAGATCTACCGCAAGACTTAACGCAACGGGTGAATTTATCTGTAAAATATTCGGGCATAGCTCAATAGGTATGAGCTATCTGACCAATACGGACTATAGGACTCCGAAATTTAATTGGGTGAAAAGATTCCGAACAACAATAGAAGAAGGGGGATGGAAAAGAGGTATGAAACGTAGCCCCAATACGTTTAATAGAAATATTTACTGACGGCTCGAAAATGATGGACGGAGTAGGTGCAGGATTTATTGCGCAGAGGTGGACATCAGGCAGCCAATTAAGCTCTTTGACCATTGCAGTATTTTTCAAGCAGCAGTCTTTGTGGTAGAAAAGGCTGCAGAAATAGCACTAGTAAGGACATAGAGCAACTCCAATATAAATATATACTTTGACGGTCAAGCGGCAATAAAGGTAATAAAATCATATGAAATTTCATCTAAAAACGTTCTTAGGACCGGGGAAGCAATAAAGAGACTAGCCGCAGACAGCCGGTTACACATCGATTGGGTACCCGAACGTAAGGGCATTGCAGGAAACGAAATTCTAGATGAGTTTGCCAAAAGCACTGTTTACACAATTCGAACAAGATAACGACATACTGAAACCTTTAAATACAATGACATCGCTGCGGTCATGAAAACACGGACAGACAGTAGGTGGAATAATCTAGCCAGTTGTAAGCCCGCGAAAATCATGTGTACACAGAATCCACAATGCCAGCTGAAGATTTTGAAATTAAATAAAAGAGAGGCAAACTCTTGCATTAGCTAGAATCCGAATAAAATATTTGGGAGCTCTATAATATGAGAGGTTAGAATGTCTCTCGGGGTTAGAGCTTCAGAGCTTACTTAGATTCGCAAAAGGCACAGGCTTATTACAAGAAGCCTACTACAAGGAAACGTAAGGGTCAAGCTCCATCTGGTACCACTAAGGACAAATAGGTCTATGATTGCCAGTAAAGACTAAAGGTCACTTGCTTCTTAATATTTCGTTTCCGACAATCTGAGTAATTCCAATCAATATTTGATTTATTTTCACAACCATTTGAATCAAACATATCTTCATCACCCACATAATTTTCAATAGTTGGAAATGTACTAACTTCAGTCTTTCCGGTTTCTTTTAACTCGTACGGTACTTGCAAAATTTCATTTTCCCAAGATAAGCTATTCCTTCATCACCACCATTGTAATTAAAATTATTTTTAGTATTTGAGTTTTTCAAATAATGAACTAATTCTTTCAGAGGTTTTGAAATGGGCTTAAATGTATTCTTCAACAAGTTAATTCTATCTAAATCCCCTAATTTCATTCTTTTTACTTTTTATTTTAGTATTTCTCTCGTTTTAGCAAGATTTAGCAGTCATATTATTATTTGACATGATGGTTAGTCTTCTTAAAAATTGATTTAAAAAAATCTGCTACCGATCAGCTATATATTTACTACCTATCATCTATGTATGTGGTATCAATCTGATCTGGTTTATGGATTATAGATTGCTCTATAATTTAATAAAATTATCAAATCTCTTTCGATATCGACCTTTATTTAAGGGGTGATCTTTACTTATAACAATAAATCTGTACTTATCTTTCCAGGACTCCGTACAAATCTTTAAAAATGTTTCATATCTGCAATAACATCATCATTATATATATGCTTAAGGTACATTTCATCTTGGTAGAACATACAGAGTTTGATTGAAAAGTAATGAACCTTCCCGCGCGGAACGTCTGCCAAGCGATCAACCGAATCGGCTGGTGGGGGAAAATGATCGTTAGACCTTCCTCTTCCACTAGAAACCGGTCCCAGGATTTCGCAGCGGCGAAAATGCAGCGTTTACAGTGCTTCCTGGAGGTACAAACTCCTTGTGGACGATGCCTTGAGAGAAGAAAAAGATGATCAGCATGGTTTTGACCTTGGATTTCGACATGCACGACGGTCAATGTTCAAAAATTCACGAACCCGGCTCACATGTTCGCCTGTTTGCGTCGTCGAAGGCCTTCTTCCAGATCGCTGTTCGTCTTCGACGTCCTCCCGGCCTTCCTTGAACGACTTGTGCCACCGTTTTACCTGGGCACTGGACAGAGATTGGTCCCTGTAAGCCTCCTTGAGTAGCCCAATGGTTTCGGTACTCATTTTGTTTAGCTTTACGCGAAATTTGATCGAGTAACGTTGCTCCAACGATCGCTGCATTTTCGCCACTGCAAAATCCTAACACACTTTTAAAACCTCTTTCGCGGGCGGAGCGATGTTGACTGCACCGCTGCTGCCAGCGAACTGGGACCGGTTTCTAGTGGAAGGGGAAGGTCCAACGATCATTTTCCCCCACCAGCCGATTCGGTTGATCGCTTGGCAGACGCTCCGAGCGGGAAAGCTCATTACTTTTCAATCGAACCCTGTAATAATCATGTTTGCATTATCACGAATTTTTGTTGTTGAGGTGGTTGAACATTTCTCAGCTGAAATGCTCCTAATTAGTGACCAGCACCGTTTTACTACCACTATCTCGTGTGATGATGATGTTTTTTTTTTTTGTTTTTTGTTTTCAAGTCAGATCCATTTAGTAAGGTCCAAGTATAGCAGCAAATCCTTTATCTCGATGTCTGAGATCTCCTTAATTTGCTGTAGGAAAGGCTTACCGAAGGATCGGAGTCATGCCCTGGCTAGTCCCGAACATTCACATAAATAGTGGAACAGACTTTCCTTCGCCCCTTCCGCTTGCCGGCTTCTATAGATAGGGTTGTAGGGTAGATTGAGTCCAGCTGCATGATCCCCTACTTTCCAATGTCCTGTAAGTGTTGCAGTGATATGTGAAATGTTTGGCTGAGAACATTCTAGCAGGTCATTCGTCCTTTGGATTTTGTATGACGGCCATGTGTTTTTTGTTGTAATACATGTAGGTATTTGCTTCCATCTTCTTTCGGCTAAAGCATGATATTGTGAAGCAATGGATGCTTTTAGTGTGTTCAGTGGGGTGGAGACTGCCACCGCCTCTGCTATGTCTAGTGTCGAGCCCTTTCTTGGTAGCTCATCCACTATCTCATTGCCAAGTATGTTCCTATGGCCGGGAACCCATATCAGGGTAATTTCAAGCCACTGGCTGAGCAGTTTCAGCTCCTCTCTACACTGTAGAACCAGTTTGGATGAAATGTAGTTGGAGTCTAAGGCCTTAATAGCTGCTTGACTGTCAGAGAAGCTGAGAATAAGGTACTGAGATGATTCCACCTCGTCCACCAGACAGGTTCTGCCGAATAGACTTGAGGCAATCCCAAGTCTCACGGCATGGACACCTAACGGACAATTTTGGGAGTTTCCTCGAGTGCCCCCGATCTACCCGTGAAAAGCAGAATTTCGTGCCGTTGCACGTTTGCACACTAGCTCAGAGCTCACTATTGAGCAATTGAGAGAGAAGCCACACATTCCCCGACCAATCTCGAACGCACAAAAAACGAGCCCTAATTGCCGCTTGGCTGTCGGAGTACTATTTACTTCCTTTACGGTAATTACCGAAGGGAACAACGAACCCACAGCTTCCTTAATTGCGGCTACCTTCGGTTGGAAAACACTACAGTGGTTCGGAAGCCTGAATTTGAGCTTGATGGGGAGCCACTCACAGAATACTACCCCACCAACCCTTCCGTCCAGGCGGCCCCCGTTGCCGAATTGGTTGGTGCGTGGCTACCATTCGGAATTCAGAGAGAACGTAGGTTCGAATATCGGTGAAACACCAATATGAAGCAAAACCCTTCCGCTCAACTTCGAGCCATCCGTGAACATATTTGCCATGCCTTGCCGCCAAATGCCCCGCCCACTCTCCCCGCTCGGACTTAGCGTTGGTGTACAATGATCCATCACTATGGGAACGAACGCAAAGTTTTTAAGAATGCTAGAGTGTCCGTATCCTAAGTCTAGCTTATGGCCTGAACACCTTAATCTGATAGCGGCGCGTGCAGCGGTAGTTTTTCCTGCAATGTCTACGGTTGCCACATTCAGAATAACGTTAAGCGCTAGAGTAGGAGTGGTACGGAGCGCACCACTGATTCCTGTGAGGGGAGACCTTTGTAGCCTCCGCGACCGTTGATAAGCTTAATAAGTCCGATTCCGACTCCTAGTTTAACCAGAGACCTGGTGGTTGCCTCCGAGGGGACATTGCTAAAATCCCCCTCAATATGGAGGAAGGCACCCAACGTGAACTTCTTCTGATTGAAGGACACCTCGATGTCTTTAACAATGGTGGGCAAGGCAGACCCTACCGATCTGCATTACAGTAGGCATGTTGAGCGTAGAATAAACGTCCCTGAGGAATTTCACTCCTTATGTGCAGAGACTAATTGGTCTGAAATCCTAAGAGTATACATGTGAGATCTTACCGGCCTTGGGTATGAAAGTATCTCTGACAGCCCTCCAAAATCTGGGTATATAGCTCCTGTCTATGCATCTCACGTAGATAGGGAGAAGCCAACAACATGATACCTCAGCAGATTTCTGTAGTTGAGTAGGTATAATGCCATCGGGCCTCGGTGGCTTGAAGGGTTTGAAAGAGTCAATCGCCCTAGACGGCGATTGGTGTATGGAAGGCTATGCATACTATGCCAGCCGATATTGCTCTAGTCTGGGCTTGTCGGAAAATAAGCGTCAAGATGTAACCTGAGTAACTCCTCGGTGCTCATTGTCCAGCACCCCGAGCCGTCTCTCAGGTACCCCATAGGTGTGGAACTCCTCGAGAAAATACGTCTGAATTTCGCGGACTCATGACAGCCTTCCATGCTTTGACAGAATCTCCTCCATGAGTCTCGGTTCGCTTTCTTAATTTCGGACTTATAGCTTCCTAGTCCTTCTGTGTACAGTTTCCATCCCGAGCGAGACTTAATTCTTCTGGCTCTACTAAAGAGCTGTTTACAGGAAGCCCTAATTTCCGTGTGTTCGGTTGTCCAACAAGGACAGTTTTCCTTTTTGGGAGCCGGTCTTAGTGGCTAAACGCTCTCGACTGCTCTGCTACACGCACCGGTGAATGTCTCTACCAGTTCATCTATCGATGCTTCCGAAAGATCTGCATTTCCTTGAGGTACTTTGGAAAGAAAAATCTGCAGATTTCTGCAGTAATAGTCCCAGTGTGTACTCCTAAGGTCCCTGTAGGACGATCTATTAGGGTTGGTTTCATTTGGAGAAAACTGGATGTATCTATGATCCGAAAAAGAGTGATCGCTAAGCACCCTCCAATCAGATATTCGATACAACAGTGGAGAAATGGCCAAAGTGAGGTCAAGTACCTCCTTCCTAACCGCCGTAATGAAAGTTGGGTCCTTACCCCTACTACAAATAACCAAGTCTTCTCTTAGAATAAAATCAAAAAGTGACTCATCTCTTGAATTAATGTCCGAACTTCCCCAGCGAGTGTAATGGGAATTTGTGTATGTACCAATAATGACGTCAATCTTTCTTTGGCCTCCCTTAGCAGCATCGAGGTGGCTCCACCTCTGCAGAAACGGCCTTAGAATGTTGGAGATTTATCTGAAGAATCTTCATCTTCCACAATCTTCTCTAACATCCTGAGGTCAGCGGCCTCACTATCCGAGGCCTGAAGCCCCTCCTCCATCTTCCTGTCGAACAGTTGCCCGATACTGACCACTGACTCTGCAAGAGTGTGAGCGCCGCCCATCCCCACGGAAGCTTTCTCTTCCGTGGGCCTATCCCTCCCAGCACTTCCGGAACTGCAGGGGCAGCAGCGGTCTGGTAAACCATCAGGACTACCTTCTCGAAACCGTAGTGGATGATCCCTTTAGTTTCAGCGAGAGGCATGAGGGACTCTTCCGTTGTGCGTGGAAAGTTTAGGATTGCAATAAGGAAGGATTTCCTTCTAGCTTCTATACCTGCCTTAACAGAGCTACTGCCGCCCTGAACATTGTGGCCGATCGTTTATCGTTGTACCCAATGCGCTTAAAGGTACCATGGTGTCACCCGACAGTATCGTAGCGCGGGGGAGGTCCAGGGTTTTCCCTTACCACCTTCGTAAAGACCGCAGAGAAGTCGGACGCCACTATTTTCCACTAATCGCGGGAAATGGTGCCATCAGCCCTGCCGTTGTCGACAACCCCTAGAGTGATGGACCCCAACCGCTTAGCGACTTTGCTAAAAGATTTCGGCGGTGCCCCACCAGTCTTTGGTTTCTTCACTTGGGAACTTCTTCCTGGGGAGAGCGTTGCCGCTCCACCGCGCAGCCTTTCTCTGCCCCATTGAGTACCATCCTGGCCTAGTCAAGTATCCGTAAATACTTCGCAGGTACCTAAGACACATTTTGGTTGCCGTAGCATTTCAGGGTTTTAGTGGTAATGCGTTGGTGAGAAAAGGCTCTCCTTATATGTCCTGCCTCCCATTTAGACCTAACAGAGGACCCCTGAAGAGAGGTCCCCGAGTCCCCCGGAAAGCTTGGGGAGAATCCCTTGCTAGTGCTGGTCATCCCCTCCAATTTCTGATTTTTCTTTCCTTAGTTCAATTAGGTTAGGCTAGGTTGTGGTGGCAGTCGGTCCGTATGACCAACTCACTTAGACCTCACAGGTCCGTTGTGATACCACTGTGCGACACGGGAACCTTGTTTATTTTCTTTCATGAAACCATTTTGAGGCTCTTATGAAGCGCATTATTTGTCTAATCCCCGCGCCAGATAGTTCTGTAAGAGAATAGAAAAAGTGGTTACCTAGACAACCTGCTCTGATTTTAGCTAAGGCTGGACAATTGCAAAGGAAGTGCTCAACTGTTTCTTCCTCCTCCTCATCTCTGCAGCTTCTACAATATTCATGGGCATATTTAATACCGACCGCTCATCTGCAAGTATATAATGCAACGTTGGCCTTTTTTACTCTTTCCTCAATATTAGGTTTCCATGTGAGTTTCCTATCTAATATGAGTCCTAAGTACTTGACATTCTCTCTTAAAGGAATCTCTACACCCTTGAAGACTAGCGGGGAGATTATAGGAAGCCTATGTTTCCTTGTGAAGAGAATTATTTCAGTTTTTGCGGGATTTATAGCGGGTCCCCTACTCTCAGTCCAGCTCCTAATACCGTTTCAGAATGTCCATGAGGGTGTTAAGATATCTGCCTTTTACAGCAATTGCTAGGTCATCTGCGTATGCAGTGACGGGGCAACCTCCTCTCTCCAGGGTCAGCAATAGCAAGTTTACCGCCAAAATCCAGAGGAGAGGGGAGAGGACACCACCTTGAGGTGTGCCTCTGCAGACCTGTCTGCTTATGGTAGTGCTGCCTAAGTTTGCCGTTACCTGCCTTCTGACGAGTATTGCTTCTATCAGTGCGACAACGTGTGGTTCAACTCCAAAGTCTTCTAAAGCATCTACTATAGCGCTCGCCTTTATATTGTTGAAGGCGCCTTTTATATCTACGAAGGCAACCATGGCAAACTCTTTATCTGATAAACATTTTTCCACCAACCCGACAAGCGAGTGTAAGGCGGTTTCTGTAGATTTCCCGTTAGTATAGGCATGCTGCGCCTGGGAGAATTGATTTGTTGGTATAGCGCCCCGTATGTACTCGTCCATTATCCTTTCTAGAATTTTGAGGAGGTAAGACGTAAGACTAATTGGTCTGAAGTCTTTGGGGTTAGTGTGTGAGGACCTGCCTGCCTTGGGTATGAAAGAGACTTTTGTCTCTCTCCATCCTAGCGGAATGTAGCCCATGTTAAGACAACTTCTAATGATGATTTTAATGAACGGTGAGGCAATATCCCCTGATTTCTGCAATTCCACAGGATATATACCGTCTAGTCTAGGTTTATAAGGACCAAAAGTGTTGATGACCCATTTAATCTTTGCGTTTGTGACTAATAGACTTCCTAAGTTGGATTGCCTTTCATGATTAGCAGAATCATTTTGTTCCACCGGCTTGTTTCCTGGGAAGTGTGTATCTTGTAGAAGACCTAATGATTCCTCACTTGACGTAGTCCATGTATTTCCTTGACCTTGTAGATAGCCTAGGTTACATGGCGTCTTTGAAAGAATTTTTCTTAATCTGGCTGCTTCTGAAGTTTCCTCAATTCCTTTGCAATAATTTTGCCAGGATTCACGTTGCGCAGTTCTGACTGCTTTCTTATACTTTTCCAGTTCAGCCTTATAGGCTTGCCAGTCCGCTGACCTTCTCGTGGCCTTGGCGAGGTTGAATAACGTCCTATGGTGTTTTTGTGTCGATGGTCTGAGAACGAGTTTTCGTTTGAAACGCGCCATCTCTTAACGTAGTTGGAAAACGTGTCGGAAGCCAGAGTGATATCTAGAACTTCCTCTCTATTCATTGTGACAAAGGTCGGCTCTCAGCCTAAACTCAACACACTATTTTTGCTTTCTAAGATAAAGTCAAGTAAAGACTCACCAACTGCGGATCTTACCTGTGTTTTGTATGGCAATTAGTTTGAAGCCCTTCACTCGGAGTCCACAGATTTTGTTGCCGCATATCCATGGCTCTTGAATGAGGGCTACGTCAAGTCCACCAGCAGCCAAGCGGACGGAAAGACGCGCGGACGCAAGTTTAGAGTGGTGGAGATTAATTTGGATCAGCTTCATGTGAATCTGTCGGTTTCGTCTCCACCATTGTAACATCAACGTCCTCCTCCGAGATATCCCCACCTTCAGTGTCAGCGAGGAGATCCTCTTCGTTGAAAAGCGGCCCCCCACCGGTCAGCCTCTCCGAATCGGTTGAGCTCTGGCTACAGACCAACCCTTCTTCCGTATCGCTACGCAAGCCGGCTTTGTCACCCTCCTCAACTGAGTCAAAGCCGGTTCGTCGCTGCGATAGATCCGAACGGTTGCGTCAACGAACCCGAACCTTACAATATTATTTGTTTGCGCCGGTGTACAGAAACAGTCTGGACCAGGCTGTGCAGAAAGTGCGGAGAAGCTGGTCATATGGTGGTCGTTTGGTGGAAATATGTCACAAACAAAGATAGCACGAGCTGAAAAACGATTTGCGTGGGTAAAGATGGAGGGAATATACTTGTGTAGTTGCTATGTTCTTCCTAGTCTGAGTGACGATAAGTTTGAGCGTACGATGATGGCGCTGATCGAAGAAGCAATCGGATAGCATCCGTTGCTCATAGCTGACGATTTCAACGCATGGTCAACCACTTGAGAAGTTCGCACAACAATAAATGAGGAAAACTTCTCCTTCAAAGTCTGGCACCACTTGACCTTGAGTATATACCTACGACGAAGGAAATGGCAAATCTGTCACGCCTTCCAGGAGGCAGTTTTGCAGAAAGGAAGATAGCACGGCAAGCAAGGTGATCCCTAAGAGATGCCTATATGCATAGTGACCATAAGGTCGTATAAGCATCACCGTTCAAAATATGCCGAGATCCCGGTTGTCCCAGAAATCCCAACAGCGGGGATAGAGAAAACAAAGGTTTGGTGAATACATTTTCAACATCATATGGAACAAGGTAGTGATACTGCAAATGTCAGCCATACAAATAGCTAGCAAAGTAACGGCAGCGTTAGCGAATTCGTGGGACGCGTCTATTCCTAGGCGCTACAATAGGATAAGAAGGAACATCGCGGCAGCCAGAAATGAGTGTATTGCAGCGCGTAGAAAACTAAAGAGACTTCAGGAAGTGCAAAGCAATTTCCAAACGCCGGCAAAAGCTAGTAAACGGAAGTATTTTACGAAGCTGAGGAACGGCGCAGAAGAGAACATGGAGAAAAGCTTATACGATTGTGATGAATAAGGTTAAAGGTTCGAGAGCACCATATTCAGTATACTCGATGATCATGGAAACTCGTCGTTACCACCTTTTTTTGTACCTAGAAGGCATTCACGTATCATATCGCCGATGATCATCAACCCACCCAATATTGCCTTTAAAACGGCTGTCAAAGCGAGGCCAAACCTGTTCGCCACCGTGTTTCGTAACTGCCTCCTGGAAGGCGTATTCCCCGGCGATTGAAAAAGCAACGATTAGTGCTCTTGCTAAAGCCGGTACAACTACCAGAGCAACCATCATCGTATTGTCCACTTTGCATGCTAGATACAGTCGGCAAAACATTGGAGCGAATAGTTTGCAACAAAATACAGTACTTCTTGGAAAAGCCTGATGGACTCTCTCCCAACCGGTTTGGTTCTTGAAAGGCGCACTCGACAGTGGATTCCATAAGCATAGTAAAGATCATTGCACATGAAGCCACAAGACACAGAAGTACCTAGGAGTCATCATTGATTTAAGAATAATGCGTCTGTAATCTGCGAAATGTCGAGCATTAAGTGGTGTAGCAGCACGTATGATGAAAACGCTGTGTAATGAAGAGTTTCGAACCCACGAGTTTCGGCGCGTATTTGACACATACACTTCTGTTAGAGGATTGACCGAGCTCCTCCTCCTATATTTGGTGTGCACCTTGCTGTTGTTCCACAAATGGAGGGATCTACAGTTTTAAGCTGACTCCGAACAGCGAATGCTTTTTATAAAGTTTCCATTGCATGCCGAGACGACCGCTTTTATAAAAAACTTTTTCTATTATTTGATATTCATGCACGGAGGTTCGAACTTACGCACTCTCGAATAATAGCCACGTACCAAACCGATCGGCATACAATATCATTGTGGGTGAAAAAAACTTTAAAGGCGTTGTTCATTTTGTTATAAATAGTATTCTCCAAAAGCGAAGAGAGTTGCCGTCAGCGAACCATCCTTGTTATATAAAAAATGTCTTAAAAGTTGTCTAAACGTATAATGCAAATTGAAGTTTGTGTCCCGTATCTGAATTTTCGTTATCGCTAGGGACCAAAAGGTCTATGCGTGGCTTAATGACAACCAGGCTAACCTAAAATAACTAGCAAAATGTCATTCACTTGTAAATTTGAACTAGTTAGAAACCATTTTGGCCATTTTTAAAGTAACGATAGGTATTTGCGACTCCAGCGACGTCAAAACTATTGAACCACAAATTGGCAGTTTCCCAACTATCGATATACTTACATATATAATATAAAACCTTTCTATTTTCTGCGGTACCAGAAGCGTGTCCCCTGTTAAAAAATGTCCTGCAGTGCGATTCACTAACTCTTATCGATTCGACAATTGTTTGTTTTGTCGACAGTATATGTCCATTGCACTGTGCTATTCACCAACTTATGTTAACTAACACTGAACAGCTGTTTTCTTCTATTTATTCAAACTGATAGAGAGTGGCATTTTTGTCAAATTAAATGTCAGAATGAGCGAATAACATGAAGAAGCGAAACAAAAAAACATAGTAGCCAAACTGTTAAATGCAATTGTGCGTGTTTTTTACAAATTATATTTGCATTAAGTAAGTACATACAATAAAATTACTGTTTATTTGAATTTATTGTTTTATTAATACTTTTGGAATATTGCTTTAGGATGACATCGACAGCTACTAAAATAAGCCGTGCCACACACGAGCAGCTAAATCGTATGCTTGACTACCTAATGGAAGTCCCGGGTCTAGCAGGATCTGGGTTCCACAGCCTCCATGGTAAGAGCGAATGCGACAAAAAGTGGAGCGAGCTAGCAACAAAGTTAAATAGTCTGGGTGAAGCAGTGAAGACAGTCAATCAATGGCACACGGTAAGAAAATATTGTGTTATTACTTAAAAGTAGAGAGATGTTAATCATTTCCCTAAAAAGGTATGGCGGGACTTAAAAAGCCGCACCAGCATCAAAGCACGAAATCGGCGAAGGCAACAAGCTTTAACTGGGAACAGGCCTATCAGTGAGGAGCCCCTAACGGAATTCGAGAGGCGGGTGTCTGCTCTTATAGGGGAAGAATATATGAATGGGCACGATTCAACAGCTGAAAATATTCCACTAGAGGAGGTAAATTGCATGAAGTGTATGTTTTAAAGTGTAACTTACTGGTGTGTAAATTTTTAGGTAATCCAAATGGTTATCGAAGTGGAAGATGAAAGGATGATTTCGGAAGCCCCGTCGCCTTTACGGACCCCACTTGCAGAAAATTTCAAGCTGAGGTCAGGTAATTCGCACATCTGAGACAGGAGAATACCTCGGGCGAGCTTGAAAAGAAAGCGCATGGAAGAAGACGGTGATGCTCGGAAGAAATTTTTGGAAATAGCAGAAAAACAGGCAGATGCACTAAAGGTAATTTCTTTTGAACTTTATGTAGAATAATTTTATTATATTTGTCCATTGGTGATTGTTTTTTAATAGATGCTAGCCCAGTCGAGTGTAGAAACCGTAGAAGTCGCGAAACAACAAGCAGATGCTTTAAAGGTAATTTATTTTCAACACATAAAAGTGGCATTTTATTAGCCGTATTGGGGAATGGCTTAAGCGCTACCGCGGAACAACAACAATCTAACGAATGCAATCTATCGTATGTAGATTAGAAACCAATTCCGCAGTTCCTGATTACCTTTTTATGTGCATATATACCAAATGTTTATTTTAGGACCTGAAGTTACTTTTTATTTAAATTACATAAGTAAACAAGTTATGCTAATGTTAAGTAACATTAATTAAATGAATTAGAATGTATTGTTTTCGTTTTTACAAATAGACTGACCTTTGAATTTATACAGCATGTGTGCATACGCTTATGCATACCTATATACATAAATATAATTATGTACTTGTAACCTAAAACTGTATGTAAACTGAAGTTAAAGACTAAATTGTTGTTATTAAATCTGCATGTAATTTTGTTCAGTAAAAGGTTTTAACAATAAATATGAAAATGTTTTAACTTTTTATACCCGAGTGTTCACATAGATATGTGTGCGGAATGATTATAAGTGAAAATAGTATTTAAGTAATATAAAAAAATTAGCAATCAGTCGGTCTAGGATGCGCTTTGCAGATGCACCATCCATCTTGGTTTACAAATATGTTGTTTGTTCTGAGCTCTGTGAATTCATTTTCGGTCTGGTATATTCCTTCTCTTAAACGAATATTATATAAAACTGAGCACGCGTTAACTACTTGTCCAGTAAATCCTGGATCATACAAGAGTGTCCTTTGTTGAGACAAGCACCGCCTCGTTGCCTTAAAAACGCCAAAAAGTCTCTCAAATGGGTTACGAGATTTGCACAATGCCTCATTATACAAGAATTTCGGACTACCTTCCGGTTGGTTTGTTAGAGGAGTCATCAGCCAAGACTCCAAAGGGTACCTGCAGAGAATTTTTGATTTTTAATTCCCTTATTTTTATTTAAATATATTTATTAATAGATTAAAAAGCCTACCAATCAAAAACATCTTATGGTTTCCAATTTCGAAATTCCGTTGCATAACCCTTCGCACCGCAGAGGAACTCCAAATATATGAATCGTTCCCTGCTCCCGGAAATTTGGCATTTACGTTTAAAATTTTAAGAGTAGTATCTGTAAAACATTAAAAGGGAATCTTGATTCTTGAATACTTTACAAATTATGTTGTTACCATTTGTACATTAAGCGAATGGTAGTCGTGGTGGTTGACATACGCTTCTTCAGTGCAGCTAGTTAGTTGTATAAAGGCAGAATTTAGAACTGAATTAGCTTGAATGTTACCAAATTTACCTGTTTTTCAGTCGAAATCGCTGTTATTCTGGAAACTCTAAGATGGCTGTCAAGCTGCGAAACTACGTCCTCAGTCAAGTCTGGAGTTAAACGGAATTACCTCTGGAACTCCCCTGCATCCAAATGCTGTCCATATACCGGAGCAAACTTCGATCAACTATTTGAGGGCTCACTTCCTCCTCTCCACGCGATAAATCATAAGCCAAATACTCAAAGGACATACTCGCGCTTTTTAAATAAGTTTTTGATCATATAATTTCTCAGTTTTGATTAAAATCACTAATTCTTCTTTATCGTTTGATTTAACAACACCAAAATTATTGTCGTTTAGTTCGCGATAATCGACAGGTTAACCAAACAGCTGATTTTGTCTTGTCGATTTTCATAATGAAATGGGTTACTGAATAGCAAAATCGTAAAAATTGTGGTTAAGGAAAGATAACGAAACGAATATCGATAAAATGTGCTAGTGAATCGCACCACTGGTGTCTGAACTAATAAGTCGTCAGGATCTTCAAAGGAAAAGACGTGATCACTAATAACTCGCTTTAAATGATGCTTCCCACTTGCATTCTAAAGTCTTCCAAAATTCGGCGAAGAGGGTCGAATGAACCTGTTGTGAAGAGAAAGGGCCTTTGATGCGATAAAGGGACGGTAAACAATTTCGGCGGCCTTTAATTTTTGTTTGCACCAACAAAATTTCATCGCCCGATAACTCGCCTCAATTCATCAATGCATCTACGGAAAGATCGCAGAAAGGTTCTAGATGAACGGTTTTAGATACATGATATATGCTTTAAACTCTTACGCTGGAAAGACGGTCAATGCACTTCGACTTGCTATCTGCTCTAGACTGGCAATGACGTGCAATGTACGCCTGCAGAATTAACTATAAAAAATCATTTTACTTATTTCGAAAAGAAATTTTAATTTTGAAAATTTCGGCTGGACATTGCAGAAGAAATTCTACAAAATATTAATATTCCTGAATACCAAACACGCGGAAAGACTTCTTTACATAACACACCATTGCGTTTGCAGGCAAATATAAAATTCAAATTATGTATGTATCTATAGATCGACTTGCGTCCTAAACGAATAAACCGATCGTAACCAAATTTGAAACACGAACTGGATATCTTACCGGGATGGTCATAGGCTAAAAAATATTTTGATATATATAGGGGGCGTGGCACCTCCCATACAAATGGAGTTTTTAACAGTCCGTATTTCTGGAAGTATTTACGTTAGACCACTGAAATTTGGTAAGGGGTTATATGACATTAGTCCTTACCACATCCACGAAAACTGCGTATAACTAAATAAGGGGCGTGGCACCTCCCATGCAAATGGATTTTTTAACAGTCCGTATTTCTGGAAGTATTTACGTTAGACTACTGAAATTTGGTAAGGGGTTATATGACATTAATCCTTACTACATCCACAAAAACTGCGTATAACGAAAAAGGGGGCATGGCACCTCCCATACAACTGGAATTTTTAACAGTCCGTATTTCTGGAAGTATTTACGTTAGACTACTGAAATTTGGTAAGGGGTAATATGACATTAATCCTTACCACATCCACAAAAACTGCGTATAACTAAATAAGGGGCGTGGCACCTCCCATGCAAATGGATTTTTTAACAGTCCGTATTTCTGGAAGTATTTACGTTAGACTACTGAAATTTGGTAAGGGGTTATATGACATTAATCCTTACTACATCCACAAAAACTGCGTATAACGAAAAAGGGGGCATGGCACCTCCCATACAACTGGAATTTTTAACAGTCCGTATTTCTGGAAGTATTTACGTTAGACTACTGAAATTTGGTAAGGGGTAATATGACATTAATCCTTACCACATCCATAAAAACTGCATATAACGAAAAAGGGGGCATGGCACCTCCCATACAACTGGAATTTTTTATAGACCATATCTCTGGATGTATTTAGGCTAGACCAATGAAATTTGGTAAGGGGTTATATGAGGTTAATTCCTAACACCTCCAAAAAAACTGAGAAACACGAAAAAGGGGGCGTGACACCTCCTATACAAATGGGATTTTTCATACTGAATATTACTGGACGCATTTATGGTAGAATACCAAAAATTGGTAAAAAGTTTAATGAAGTTAGTATTTAGTACTCCTAGAAAAAATATGAGCTTAGAGAAAAATGGGGGTTAGACCATTTGATATAGAAACGAATTTATATTATCAACGATAGAGGTATTGATGAATTGAATGCATTCTCTTATTGGGAAAGCTTTATCGGTAAGTAAACAGTCCAGCAATCTAAGCGAAATATCAATTTTATTTAAAAAAAATGCTTTAAAAACTACGCCATGCCTAGATAATAATGCCGGTTTAGCTACATAAATATTACACTCAAAGCTATATGATTACGTATGTAAGCTAAAATAGTTTTATTTTGAAATTAAATATAAAATAATCCAAATTAATAAAATAGCAAACAACACATATATAATTGAAGTGCAAGTTTAACTAGCGGAAAATATTGACAGTGTACACCACAAGTTATAAAATCATCGTTTAATTGCCATCACTGTAAATATGTAAACAAAAAACAGCTGATGCATTCCATTGTAATATCTATATTCGCAAAAAGTTTTTAGAAGTGCAATCTTATAATTTAAAATTACTAAAATAATAATAAGCAATTCACCACTTATAATTAAGTTCACTTTCAAAAATTTAAAAAGGGGGGTAAGAGTGTTTCTTTACCACCAAATTTAATTTCTTTTCCTCCAGGTTTTTGTCAACTTATGTTATCAGTCGATGCTTTGATAGAAAGGGTATTTCCAAATATTTCAGTCAATCACACAAACTATAGATGGCTTCGAGAAAGGGCGATTTTGGCACCTAAGAATGACGATGTAAATGTCATTAATTCCAAAATTCAAGAAATACTACCAGGAACTGTCACAACTTATCATTCCATTGACACAGTCGTCGAAAAATCCCAGGCTGTTCATTATCCCGCTGAGTTTCTTAACTCCTTGGACCCATCAGGAATTCCTCCTCATCGACTGATGCTTAAAAAGGGGGGCCATGATAATTATGCTGCGTAATTTGGATCCTCCACGTTTATGCAATGGCACAAGGCTAATCATCACGAAACTTTTACCGAATGTTATAGAAGCTATGGTTTTATCAGGAAATTTTGAAAGCCACAAAGTTTTCATACCAAGAATTCCAATGATACCGACGGATATACCTTTCAATTTTAAACGCCTCCAATTTCCTATTAGACTGGCTTTCGCAATGTCCATAAATAAAGCTCAGGGACAATCATTAGCTGTAGTAGGAGTCAATCTAACCAACTCATGTTTTACCCATGGCCAATTATATGTAGCCTGCTCCAGAGTTGGCGCACCGAAAAACCTTTTTATTTATACTCAAAATAATATAACAAAAAATGTCGCATATCCGATCGTTTTAAATAATACCTAAACTGACTTAAACAAGTTAAAGTTGTTTTATTTACATTGCATACTTTTTGATAGAACGGACTGTTAAAAATTCCAGTTGTATGGGAGGTGCCACGCCCCCTTTTTCGTTATATGCAGTTTTTCTGGATGTGGTAAGGATTAATGTCATATAACCCCTTACCAAATTTCAGTGGTCTAACGTAAATACTTTCAGAAATACGGACTGTTAAAAACTCCATTTGTATGGGAGGTGCCACGCCCCCTATATATATCAAAATATTTTTTTGCCTATGACCATCCCGGTAAGATATCCAGTTCGTGTTTCAAATTTGGTTACGATCGGTTTATTCGTTTAGGACGCAAGTCGATCTATAGATACATACATAATTTGAATTTTATATATATAGATAGATATCTCACTTTCAACACATTCCTCACTTGCCATCTTATGTACACGGTTACCCTCTTTTGTCTGAACTTTTATTTTATGCTTCCCAAAATTTCTCTGCAATTGTAGCAAATTGGTCCACTTTCTCTTTTATTTACAAAAGTTTTATTCACGTCACCGAAACCATGCGAAGCCTGCTGAGTTGTGATTCTTTGAATAAATTCACTATACCTACTCCGATCTTCAAAACTCGCAGACAAATTCAGGAGCGATTGCAGCAAGTAGGCGAATTTCGCAAACTTCATTGCACTTAATGTTTTCCGCAAATTATCATCCCCTAATCCGTTGACTATCGAACTGTCATATTATCCGGACGAGCTATTGTTAACATTTTATAATAGAATTATACTAATGTCTCTCCTTGATTTATTTTAGTGTTCATCATTCGTATGTGAGTGTCCGCCGAATTTCTTTCTCACATTCCGAAAGCTCGTCAAAACGCTACCATAAATTCATTCCATTCCCGGAATGCTGGCTGATCATCAGCCCATCGCTTACAACCCATTTATAATGAGCTCTTGCTTGTAATAATTTATATTAAAGCTTTTAGCGGAGTGGGCTTAACAAATACATAGTCACAATGTTTAAATGAATATAAATAAAATGAATAATATTTTAAATAATTTTATTAATAGTTTTCTAGAGTGTGATATATTTCCAAACAATCAGGAATGTGCAGTGCAACAAGGCATTTCTTACATTAATATAGTATAGCTTCATTCCTAGGCTTGTGTTTACTTTGTATTGGAGGATTTTTTTTTTTTTTACAAAAATGTTGTTTGTTCTGGGCTCTGTGAATTCATTTTCGGTCTGGTATATTCCTTCTCTTAAACGAATATTATATAAAACTGAGCACGCGTTAACTACTTGTCCAGTAAATCCTGGATCATACAAGAGTGTCCTTTGTTGAGACAAGCACCGCCTCGTTGCCTTAAAAACGCCAAAAAGTCTCTCAAATGGGTTACGAGATTTGCACAATGCCTCATTATACAAGAATTTCGGACTACCTTCCGGTTGGTTTGTTAGAGGAGTCATCAGCCAAGACTCCAAAGGGTACCTGCAGAGAATTTTTGATTTTTAATTCCCTTATTTTTATTTAAATATATTTATTAATAGATTAAAAAGCCTACCAATCAAAAACATCTTATGGTTTCCAATTTCAAAATTCCGTTGCATAACCCTTCGCACCGCAGAGGAACTCCAAATATATGAATCGTTCCCTGCTCCCGGAAATTTGGCATTTACGTTTAAAATTTTAAGAGTAGTATCTGTAAAACATTAAAAGGGAATCTTGATTCTTGAATACTTTACAAATTATGTTGTTACCATTTGTACATTAAGCGAATGGTAGTCGTGGTGGTTGACATACGCTTCTTCAGTGCAGCTAGTTAGTTGTATAAAGGCAGAATTTAGAACTGAATTAGCTTGAATGTTACCAAATTTACCTGTTTTTCAGTCGAAATCGCTGTTATTCTGGAAACTCTAAGATGGCTGTCAAGCTGCGAAACTACGTCCTCAGTCAAGTCTGGAGTTAAACGGAATTACCTCTGGAACTCCCCTGCATCCAAATGCTGTCCATATACCGGAGCAAACTTCGATCAACTATTTGAGGGCTCACTTCCTCCTCTCCACGCGATAAATCATAAGCCAAATACTCAAAGGACATACTCGCGCTTTTTAAATAAGTTTTTGATCATATAATTTCTCAGTTTTGATTAAAATCACTAATTCTTCTTTATCGTTTGATTTAACAACACCAAAATTATTGTCGTTTAGTTCGCGATAATCGACAGGTTAACCAAACAGCTGATTTTGTCTTGTCGATTTTCATAATGAAATGGGTTACTGAATAGCAAAATCGTAAAAATTGTGGTTAAGGAAAGATAACGAAACGAATATCGATAAAATGTGCTAGTGAATCGCACCACTGGTGTCTGAACTAATAAGTCGTCAGGATCTTCAAAGGAAAAGACGTGATCACTAATAACTCGCTTTAAATGATGCTTCCCACTTGCATTCTAAAGTCTTCCAAAATTCGGCGAAGAGGGTCGAATGAACCTGTTGTGAAGAGAAAGGGCCTTTGATGCGATAAAGGGACGGTAAACAATTTCGGCGGCCTTTAATTTTTGTTTGCACCAACAAAATTTCATCGCCCGATAACTCGCCTCAATTCATCAATGCATCTACGGAAAGATCGCAGAAAGGTTCTAGATGAACGGTTTTAGATACATGATATATGCTTTAAACTCTTACGCTGGAAAGACGGTCAATGCACTTCGACTTGCTATCTGCTCTAGACTGGCAATGACGTGCAATGTACGCCTGCAGAATTAACTATAAAAAATCATTTTACTTATTTCGAAAAGAAATTTTAATTTTGAAAATTTCGGCTGGACATTGCAGAAGAAATTCTACAAAATATTAATATTCCTGAATACCAAACACGCGGAAAGACTTCTTTACATAACACACCATTGCGTTTGCAGGCAAAAAAGAGGGACAAGAAAAATTCCTCCAATACATAGTGAACACAAGCCTAGGAATGAAGCTATACTATATTAATGTAAGAAATGCCTTGTTGCACTGCACATTCCTGATTGTTTGGAAATATATCACACTGTAGAAAACTATTAATAAAATTATTTAAAATATTATTCATTTTATTTATATTCATTTAAATATTGTTACCATGTATTTGTTAAGCCCACTCTGCTAAAAGCTTTAATATAAATTATTGCAAGCAAGAGCTCATTATAAATGGGTTGTAAGCGATGGGCTGATGATCAGCCAGCATTCCGGGAATGGAATGAATTTATGGTAGCGTTTTGACGAACTTTCGGAATGTGAGAAAGAAATTCGGCGGACACTCACATACGAATGATGAACACTAAAATAAATCAAGGAGAGACATTAGTATAATTCTATTATAAAATGTTAACAATAGCTCGTCCGGATAATATGACAGTTCGATAGTCAACGGATTAGGGGATGATAATTTGCGGAAAACATTAAGTGCAATGAAGTTTGCGAAATTCGCCTACTTGCTGCAATCGCTCCTGAATTTGTCTGCGAGTTTTGAAGATCGGAGTAGGTATAGTGAATTTATTCAAAGAATCACAACTCAGCAGGCTTCGCATGGTTTCGGTGACGTGAATAAAACTTTTGTAAATAAAAGAGAAAGTGGACCAATTTGCTACAATTGCAGAGAAGTTTTGGGAAGCATAAAATAAAAGTTCAGACAAAAGAGGGTAACCGTGTACATAAGATGGCAAGTGAGGAATGTGTTGAAAGTGAGATATCTATCTATATATATAAAATTCAAATTATGTATGTATCTATAGATCGACTTGCGTCCTAAACGAATAAACCGATCGTATCCAAATTTGAAACACGAACTGGATATCTTACCGGGATGGTCATAGGCAAAAAAATATTTTGATATATATAGGGGGCGTGGCACCTCCCATACAAATGGAGTTTTTAACAGTCCGTATTTCTGAAAGTATTTACGTTAGACCACTGAAATTTGGTAAGGGGTTATATGACATTAATCCTTACCACATCCAGAAAAACTGCATATAACGAAGTGTGCTCCGCATCATCATACTCAGTATCTCCATATATGCAGTTTGGTAGGCTCACTTTTCCCATTACTGGCGAAAGGATCCATGTCCGGACATAAACTGTGAGAGGTAATAGTTAACCTCACCTTGCTTTCTTTCTAATCACTTTTTTAGATCGGGTATTAGTCTCGCTGTCCATCTACCGTACCGTTCAGAGTTCCCTCTTGCCTGCCAAAGTGTGAGCGTTTGAGTTCTAATATCGGAGAAGCGTGGTACTCCCATTTCCGTTTGCGCTCTTGTGCTAGAATATCTATAGGGATGGTTACGCTGATAACTAACACCGCTGCTTCAGATACTTTTCTGTATGAAGAAGCCACTTTGAGAGCGCAAGTGCGATCCACAGATTACAGAGCTTTCCGCCGGCATTGCACTTTTAGCGAATCTGCCCATATTTCGCATCCGTATAAGAGAATCGAGTTAGTCGAGCCCATTAAAAGTGTTCGCTTGTTCTGCGATGGACCTCCAAGGTTTGCCATGAGCTTACTTAACATGCCGCTTACTTTGGCACCAACATGCTGCCACAACATGATTTATGTGCGCCGGTAAGTTAGCCTTGTGACTACTTGCACTCCTAGGTATTTGACCACTCTTTTTGTCGATAAAGTGGCATCGAGTACTTGAATTCCTACTTCTAATATGATACGTCTGTTGGTTAGAAGGATGAGCTCTGTTTTCTCTGTGGCCGGCCTTAATCCATGGTTTAGCTTCCTTTTGGCTTCGTCAGTGTTTCGAGCGACTATTACAGCGGCGACGTCATCTGCGTATCCCACCAAGTGCACATCCTCAGGCATCTCAATTCGTAGGACTTCATTGTAGCTTATATTCCAAAATTTAGGGCCGGGTATTGATCCTTGGGCCGCACCTGCTGTTATTTGTTTAGTCTTACATCTTTCTCGCGTTTCGTATAAGAGCACGCGATTGCTTAGATAGCTACGAATACTCTTCAGTAAATTATTCGGAATCTAGAATTTTACCTTTAAGGCTTTAATTACGTCGTCCCAACTTAAACTGTTGAAAGCATTTCTAATATCCAGAGTGGCTAGTAATACTAAGCGTTTGAAGTATCGATTACCTGCCTGGGAATGTTCTACACTATCATTAGCTATTACATCTTGGATGGCTCCTATGGTAGATCTGCCACTTGTAAAATCATGCTGCCTGATAGACTGGCCGCCACTGTTCTCTACGGCTTTGCCAAGCCTACGCTTTATCAATTTCTCAAAAAGTTTTCCTGCGCTATCCAGCATACATAGCGGTCTAAGCGGACGCTAATGTTGGATCTCCCTTTCCCATACTGATTAGTACTAGTTTTTGTTTTTTCCATATTTCTGAAAAAATTTCTCCTTCTAGGCATGCGTTGTAAATGTCTAGCAATAAAAGAGGGCGTTAGATTGCTAATAGTTTGAATATTTCCGTAACTCGTTAACTCCGTTATCGTCGGTCCCAATCTTCTGGCTCTAGTATACTTTCTACGCGTATTGATGTACATATATCCAAGTTCTGCGATCTCGTGTGTCCACCAGTATACTGCATTTCTTTTTTGTTCTTATCTATCTTAGGCATAGATGCGTTGCAACCTGTCGTACCACTGCCATTGAAATCTTCCAGAACTCTCCAGTCTTTAGTAAAGGCGACTATCTTTCCGATGCTAGAGTTTTGACAGGTGTGGTACCTTCGCAACCTGACTTTCGGTACGTAGTCGTTCCTGTGTTGAGCACCACTAAACCTAGTCTGGCTGACGTGTCCAGCACTCGTCTACCTCTTGAGTTCATTGTCGCCGAACCGCATTCGGTGGCTTTTGAGTTGAAGCCTAACGCTATGATTAATCGTCCTTCTAAACTAAGGGCTTTGTTTTTAATGCTTTCCTGTTTCCGGGTCAATTCATCTTATCGTCTTCCATCCAAGCTTTCCGTGGTCCTGCGTTCACATAGGCTGCATTCAGTAATTTCGAACGGCTAAGCGGAGCACGTATGTATATAAAACGGCGTTATTTAAGAATAGTGACCAACGCCGTAAGGCATTGGGATACACATATTCGTATGTTGCAATTGTCACTAAATACAAATATGAATGCAACAACGAAATTTGCACCGATCGACCTAGTTTACGATTTCCTGCTTTGCGATCTGAGTGAAAATAAGATATTGGCAGCGCTGCAGACAGACGATGAGCAGAGAACGTTAAATATAGAGAAGTCTCACGAGCTACGAATGGTGTGAATTGTCAAAAATGAAGTCTAACCGCGGCCGGGGTTTAACAGAGCTGATTGCAGTGAATTCTCTCTTCCTATATTGGCTCTGCAAACAGAGAACGTTCTCTGCTTTTGCTTCTGTAGAAAATCAAATTGACGATTAGCCGACGGCATTTTGCAAAGAATTTGCTTGTTCATTTCTACATATGTTCCCTTGATGAATGAAAATTTATTCAACTAAATGATTATTGATGAATATGTAATTTGAATATTTATTATATGCGCCATTTGGTAAATCTTCAATTTTTGTGAAGTCGAGTGGCCGCGGCTCCGTACATATGTATGCATCAATATATGTATGTAAATATGTGTTCTAAATTCTCGACAGCAATAGCAAATCGAAATATTTTTTCTGTCGTAAGTGCTCGCAGCCTCATATGCAAGTATGTCTATGGCAGTTTGTATGCATGTATTTATGTACTATATATGTGTGTTTGCTTTGCACGTCCATATGAACGATTTTTCATATGCAGATATTCATTTGATTTAGCTGAACGAATATATTGATATTGTAATGAAATCCTGTCTAATTATATTATTGGTATACGTTTCTTTAAGTTCCTCTTACCAAATAAATATTATTATCCTTAAGAAAATGAAATACTAGTTTTTTTAATTTTAATTTTTTATTTTTATTCACAGAAATTTAAGTAATCTTATATGTATATGGTATTTACATTTCCTGAAATGAAAAAAAAAAAATATATAAAATTGTTAAAGCACGAATTTACGTACACTTTAGTAACGGGCGGGCAAACCCAATAAGAGCCAGTACTAGGTGAGCGACTTCTAGTAACTGGCTCTAATCTTAAAGATGGAACAGCCCCATCTAAAACTTTATAACGAGTTACTTGCTCTGGACTAAAGTGGCGCTTACAAACATATAGCCTGTCAGAATCTGCTGGTTGCACGTTGCAAGCCAGGGCCCAACTATTTCGAGCCTCTCCGCGTCGAGGAAATTCGTACAACGTATGACCCTTTTCCACCACGCATCCTACCACGCAACAGCTCCGTTGCTTCTTTGGAATGGTACAGCTGTATGTAGGGTCATCGTCGTGCCCTATTAAAAAAATTTATTTTATAATATAATATAAACGTATAATAATTCAATGAAGGTTATAGGCATGTTTTTATTATGGAAATCCCTTCTCACAGCCCCAGGCCGCGCCACCATTCTACTAATAATCGAATATTGCTGAATGTACTTTAAATCTCTTCATATTAGTCCCTACTCCTACTACTACTATTTTTACCTTACTTTCCTTTTAATACTATATCTTTACTACTATCTGTAATTTTAATTTAAATTTTGATTTTACTGTTAATCCTTTTATGTAAACTATTCTTAAGGTCAATCATTGTAAAAATAACCTACGGTTGTATGTTTTGACTTTAATAATAATAAATAATAATAAATAAATAATATTTGCTTAAATTTAATCTAAAAACTCATAGTTTTCCCTATTTCCCACTATTTATAGCACACTCTAGACTTCATAATCCGCATAAGCTGTTCAAATGCAAAGTTCAAAAACGGTTTGAGATAGAAAATTAATAAAAATAATTTTGCTTGATATTTTTCTGATTGGTTGTTTTGATTTTATTCAACAAGGCATAGCAACGGGTATTGTAATATTATGGTTATTAATAAAAAATTATTTTCTATGAAATATATGCACATACACATTCAAAAATAATTTAAATTTCTTAACTTCCTCCACTTTCCTGCCTCAAAACTCTAATGCTACCAGTTAGCAAACCTCACCCTCAATAAAACCTATCCACCCTAATATTATATCAAATGTATGCAATAAAACCTATCCACCCTAATATTATATCAAATGAATTTTCATGCAAATAAAGAGACAAAAAGGACCTGTAACCTAACTTTGGCACAAAACGGAAAGTTTCCAAAAAAAAAGGCTCTTAATTCTCAAAAGCTGTTAAATTTCTGCAGTTGAGCATATTTCTGTTAACGTTCTTTGAAAAATGTCGCTGTTGTGTACCACGCGCGCAAAACGAGTACCCCTGAAAAGTGCTGCCATTTCAGTCATTGAGACTTCTCTATATTTAACGTTCTCTGCGATGAGCAACTACAAATGAACGGGCGACGTAGTAAAAGGCTGACTTCCTAAAGGTCACGATGCAATGTGTACTGCGATGCGAAATCCATTGCGATGCAATTTTTCGATACCACTGCATTGCTTTGCATACATCTAGGTGGCAGCATTGTTTCATTTAAGAACACAGCTGATGCAATCAAAATGGATGTGACGGTGAAAAAATTAGCAATTTGCTCTTTCGCTGAGTTATTTAGTGAAAATCAATCCAGTAGTGATTTACTTATTGCAAAAAAGATGAGAAAAAGACACAAATTGATTTTTCACTTGTGGAAGACGCAGAGAATCGCGAGAAATATTCCAAAATGCAAAAAGTTTCTCGAGTGCATTGAAGAAATGCCCAACGATGTCTTTTATAGCCATTTCAGGATGCAAATACAAACATTCCAGGTAGTATACATAAATAATAAATATTAACGTAGTTTTATATTAATATTTTATATTTCAGACTCTTTGCGAAATAGTACAACCCTTTTGGCCGGCAAAAAATGCAGGACGTCCCAATATACCATTGAAGCTAGCATTGCATATTACGCTTTGGAGATTAGGAAATCAAAATAGTTTCCGTGAATTAAGTAATATATTTAACGTTGGTATTGGTGCTACTTATCGGGTATTTTTCAAAACGATTAAAATCTTATTAAAACTAAAAAGTCGTATCATAAAATTTCCCTTGACCGCATCAGAGCGTCGGATTGTTATGGAAAAATTTCAGGCAATGCGCAGCAACCCATTTCCGTTTGTCCTAGGATGCGTAGATGGGACACACATCAAAATCACCCAACCAACGCAAAGCAGCATCAGTTTTTATAATAGAAAAGGCACATTTTCAGTAATAGCGCAAGCTGTTGTGGATAGCGAATTGCGTTTTATCGACGTTTTTGCTGGATATCCTGGGAGGTGTCACGACGCTTCCGTGTGGCAAAGCAGCCCTTTACGTCAAGCAATAATAAACGGAGATATTCCCTTTCCTCCTGAGTGCCATTTGCTGGGAGATGCAGCTTATCCACTGGAGAGATTTCTTATGGTACCATATAAAGATACCGGCTTTTTAAGTGAGGGACAACAAAGATTTAATACTATTTTAAGTAGTACAAGAGTCTGCGTGGAACAAGCGTTTGGAATTTTAAAGAAAAAGTTCCGTATACTGAATTTCATTGAAATTCGCAACATCAAGCTTGTAAAAAATATTATAATTTCATGTATGATACTCCATAACATCATTATAAATAACGAAAGTTTTACCACTTCGGATCTTCCTGATATATTAGAAGATACAAGTACGGAATCCCGAGCAGACATCGAAGAGTTGGAAGGTAGATCAAAACGAGATCAATTAACCAATTTATTATCAGCTTAAAACTTTAGTTTTTACAAAGAGCAACCTGAACTTTAAATTTCATTTTACGACATACATATGTATACGTACATTCCTTTAACATAAACAAAATAAAACTAATATCAACTAAAAATAAAACTAATGTTTTGTATTTCAACACATTTATTTTCTATTATTATTCAGGTTTTAACCTATTCAGGTAACAGTTCAAATGTAGCGTTTTTGTTTCAGTCTTTATGTTACCAAAATAAAATTAACATAAAAATTGTTTTATTAAAAATTTAAATTAATAGGAAAATCACTGCATGTTTGATAACAACTCTCGCAATTTTTTCATTTCTTCTATTTTCAAGCGTTCAATTTCCAA